>PVKC010004041.1:0-36948 GCA_004027635.1 Crocidura indochinensis | reverse complement strand
TTTTTTTTTTTTTTGGTTTTTGGGTCACACCCGGCAGTGCTCAGGGGTTACTCCTGGCTCCATGCTCAGAAATTGCTCCTGGCAGGCACAGGGGACCATACATTTTTAAGAAGTTTCTATGATGAGATGACAGTTTATTTCTTAGTTTAGTTTAAATTTGATGGAATTTAATCAAAACTAAGAATATATATTTATAGAGTATAAATATATTTGTACTATAATATGGTTGGGCAATATTTCTATATCTTATAGTTTTCATTGGAATGCATTTTAAAATTGTCAGTAGTGTTCTGATTTATTTATAAGTAAATTAAATATATTAAATTTTATATAAAATTTAGGTTTCTAGAAACAACAACATATGTAGGAAAAATAACTCATGTTTTCATTTCTGAGCATATAAGCACTAACACACCTACTTATTTTACTGGTTAAATGTCATGAAAAAAATAGTATTACTTAGCCAAATTATTCAATCCCTTCAAGCTCGATCCATCAATTTTTGTGATTTTGTTGCCATCAAGATGTAATTCAGTAAGAGAAGGAGGAAGACCTGGAATAAAGAAATAAAAGATGTTCAATTAGCTATAAAACATGATTGCAAAATATTGTGATTTAACTAAGATATAAGTCATTGATTTTCTAAAAAATCCCCAGGAGTTTCAAAGAACCACCCCTTTTTATTAAATTTTTAAAATTTTTTTAAATAAGGAAGTATAGAAACCTTATAGGGAAGTTGTGGTAAATACATACATATATATGCAATATATTCATGCTATATATGCAATACATATACATCAAACATTATATGAGAGCCACCCTTTTTAAAAGATTTTAGTTATGATGATTTACAATATTGTTAGTTATAGATTTTTATTTTTGTTCTGTTTTTTTTTTTCTTCTTTTTTCCACCATTGTGTTCCTCTCCTTTCCCTCACACCCATCCCATTTTCCTGCTGTGATAATTTCAGTCCTGAGGATCATTTCTCAGGTTCTGTTGCCTCTGGGCATTTGCTATTCTTTATTATGCTTCTTTAGGTCCCCACATCTGAAACAGATCATTCTGTACTGCCCTCTCCTTCTGGCTTAGGACACTCAGCATGAGTGCAGAACAAACTGCATGTTCTCATAGTTGAGTCATGCTTCTGTGTATATAGTTATCTGTTTTTGGATGCTTGGTTTGTTTTCAGATTGTGATTATTATAAATAGTGTTGCAATGAACAAAAGAAGACTAATATATATTCAGAATAGAATTTATAGTAAATAGATAGACTATATACATGAGATAGCATATTCTATCAATACCCAATATACACATATGGAACTGAAGTCAGATTCTTTTGTTTTGTTTTGTTTTCGGCCACACTTGACGACGCTAAGGGGTTACTCCTGGCTATGCGCTCAGAAATTGTTCCTAGCTTGGGAAACCATATGGGACACTGAGGATCAAACCCAAGTCCATCCTGGGTCACCCTTGTGCAAGGCAAACAGCCTATGGCTACACTATTGCTCTTGTCCCTGAAGCAAGATTCTTAAGCTTATTATGTCCTGACACATTGTTAATGAACTAATATTATAACTGACAACAGATAATCATAAAATAGATGGGCATATTAATAACAAATAGGTCATATAAAAGTAATGCCCATATTCATGAAATATAGATATTTGGCTAATGAGCATTATTAATAACTAATATGTTGTTTCTGGTCTTCATGTTAGATTTTTGTTTTAACATAAAATGCCTTTGTAATGTGAAGGTATAGAAAAAGGAGTTTGATTGGACCTTAAATCAAGACTTCTTCTGTACATGAAAAAGAATATAATCAAAAGGTTCGTTTGAATATCTAGGAAAACTATTTTAGATCCAAAGTATTCACTACTGCCTTATATAATAGTTTATTGAGTACAGTCTTTTCTAAATTTTGATCCATGTAACTATAAAAGTTGAATGATTTTTATTTCCTCTTGTTATCAAAGATACATTTTATACTTTTGTTAAATTGCATCAATGATGGGAAGTACTATGCAGAAATTAGGATTCCCCAGAATGTTGATCATTTTCAGATAATATGGTTCAGTCAGTGAAATGAGGAATGGAAACACAACTGAGGTATAATTATTTGCAGGAGGAAAGACAAAATGGCAATTGAGTGACATGATCAAACACATGAGCACCAATGTCTTCACAGTACAATTCTATGCCTGAGCCAATCTACATCCCAGAGCCAATACATGACTACACTTAGTACCATCTCCCTGAGACTTATATTCCTCACTTATCAAAAAGGGATATTAATATTACTTTAGAAGAATATTTCAAATTCAGATTAAAAATGTCACAAAAATCATTTGGCACATAACCTGGTAATATTTAACATATTAGTCCCTCCAATTTTAATGTTAAGTGTTTGGTAACTAAAACTACGTTAGAGATTATAAAATAGCACCTAGGATAGGGATAAAATATATGTCAGAAAACATATTGTTAAGTGATGAAATGTGTTCCAGAGGAATATTTTATATTATAAATTAAGAAAGAAGTTCAAAGACTATGCTTAAGGCAAGTCAAAAAATGCAAAAATCTGAATCTTAAACACTTTTACTATAGTTCATCTATTTTACCTGTATATTTATATAAAATATATAATATATTAATATATAAATAAATATAATAATATAAATATATTTATATATAAAGCCATAACAATATATATTTAAAAAACTATAGTACATATAAAATGTAATGCAATAAAATGTATTATTAGTATATATAATATTTTAAAATGTATACCTAAAAGGATTCTATAAATACATGTAGTGCATATATAAGTAAATGACTTTTATCTAGAACATGGTTATATATTTTATCTCCTATCTACTTACACCAGTAATATCTATGAACATCAAATTAACTTCAGTTGCAAAAATACTAGCAATAATCCATGATGCTTAGAAGAAATTTTATAGAATGTATGCTCTCAATAATTAAAGTGTCTGATTAAATTGAATTGTTTTTAGGCTAATTAGGATAGTGTAAAAGTAACTACAGTTCAAATTCATCACATGAGAAAGATAATGAAGTTGAAGTAGATGTTTTGAAAAGAACTTTCTAAGTTGTAAAAATATAAAATAGAAATTATGAGAATATTTAACCTATTTTAATTATTTAATTTTTTCTATTCAAATAAATCAAATAATAAGTAAACTACAGTTTACTTTGTTCTCTTTATATATGATAATGGCTTCTTGATTTTCTGTTCATGAACTCAGGTATTCATCCTATTTACTGACTAATATTTGGTACTT
Organism: Crocidura indochinensis; assembly: GCA_004027635.1. Lineage (NCBI taxonomy): Eukaryota > Metazoa > Chordata > Mammalia > Eulipotyphla > Soricidae > Crocidura > Crocidura indochinensis. The sequence continues at coordinate 33,638 of PVKC010004041.1, read as the reverse complement.
GACTTAAGCAAAATATATTTTCAAAGCATTTGTTTTTGAAGGAGGAGGGGTTGATCCAAATTGTATATGACAGGGATCACTCCTGGCAGTAGGAGAATAAACTCAGTTGGTTGTGGCATGACCAATGCCTTAACCACTGTATTGCCTCCCTGACTCCCAAAGAACTGTTAATGACTAAATAGAAGATAATAGCAATTCACTACTTAACAACATGCAGGAATTTTAATGTTTTTTTTGTTTTTGTTTTTTTTAAAAAACCCTATGAGTTGAGTTAAACTATTATTTGTACTCTCCCCCCTTGAAGGACAAATAGTTTCAATGTCCTAAAGTCCAAGAGTGACAACATATATTGAAGCAAATTAACTCAAAAATTCATAGTATTTACTCTATACAACTATCACCACTGGAAGTTGTTTTGTGCATGAAGCCCTACCACTAATGAAATTGTATACATGGTTTCTAAAATAAAATAAAAAAAAACTTTTTAATGGGATACAGTCACTTAAGTTCCTCTTATGTAGATATAAAAATCACTATGTCCTAAAAAGGAAAAAAAAATTATTATTCTGGAGAGGTAAAATTTTGTTAAATTTTAAAACTATTTACCTGTATAATTTTAATAAAGCACAACCAGAGTACTATATATTTTAAATAATAATACATTTCTAAAATATGTGCAATCTTAATTCTAAAATATATATCTATTGTGCAATAATAAGTTATGTGTTAAAAAGGACATTTTTAGGCTAACAAGACTATTTCTACCCAGTTGATGACACGCATCTTGGTATGACAATAGAAACATTTTAAAGTATAGATAACTGATGAGAAAAAAAGTTGATAACATGGTTTAACACTTGCATTTCCAAACAAAAAGTTAAATGTCAAAGCCTTTGCATTTTGATTTTCAAATCGCTTAGAGAATTTTCTGTCACCTTGAGGAATGCTGGTGATATTGGTGTCAGCAATGCGAATGTAAGAGAGCTTCTTCATTCCCTGGAATGCCCCATTTTCAATCCCAGTGCTTTTCAGAGGGTTGGTGCCCAGTTCTGCAAATACAATAAATGCAATGTTTTGAAAGGATAATTTTAAAATATAAAATATAGGGTGGTGTCTACCTGTCTCAACTAAATCCTCAATGAAAATTTGAACCAGTCATAAACTTTTTGAGAAATTAAAGGACATAATCCCCAAAATGATTGTGAAATAATGTGAAATTTTCCTTTGTTTATTCATTTTGCAATTCTAGGGATAAAATACATAATTTCACACATGTAAGACGAATGTTCTACCACTGAGCAATATCTGATTTCCATTTTTAACCACACCCAAAATACTCTAAAACTAAAGCAATACTAACAAAAGCAGTAGCAATACAAATATTTAAACTAAATTTATAGCTTTATAAAGTTAACAAAAGGAAATGTTAAGTCAAAATCTACTATTGGTTACTACTTTTCTAAATAAGATACAACAAAATGTTATTCAGTGATATTATCGACATTTAAAATAAAACAATAAAACTGAAAAAAATTACCACCTATATCAAAATATTTGAATACTATTAAATCAATAGCTTATATATAGTTATATATGTATATATGGTATAAAATATAACCACACAATGAAAAATATAGAAACAGACTCAAATATAACCTACCTAAAAAGTACTTAATTACTCTATATCTTGAGCATGCACTAAGGTAAATGTAGTTCTAGAACTTTCTTTACCATCTCATTTCAAGACAGACTAAAACTCTAATCAAAGATAGTCTCAAAATCCTGTTTATCCTCACTGTGATTATTTTCTTTATGCTTAAGACATGCAAATTGTTGCTAATTCATCTTCCTGCAACTCTTGCTTACATCCAATCTCTTAAAGGAAAGGTTGATTACAAGAATATCTTTACCTATGACAATCATTTGATTTAGTCCATTGAACACAGCTTTTCGCAATTTGGTGATCTCATTCTCGTGGACACGAAGTTCCTGCAGAGTTTTGGGCATTTTTTCTGGCAAATCCTTGAGCTGATTCTTGGATAGATAAAGTCGTTCCAATTTCACCAAAGGTGCAAAAGCTCCAGGACTGATTTTGCTGATTTTATTGTTGATAAGAATCAGTGCCTAAAGTAATGACAAAAATAAATGAATAAGTAAATAAAATAAAATAAGCCTCCTAAGTCAAATACTTTGAAGCTAATACAAAGTAACTATTCAATCAATCCATTTGATTAATGAAATATGATATTGTGTAAGACAAATAAATGTATATAAAATGTATAAGAACCTAGACATCAATATTCAGATACATCAAGATAACGATTATAGATAATTAATGACATATTGTTTCTGGAATTTATAATAAAAATCATTTCTAATTCACTGTTATTATATCTGCTTACTTTATAATCAAGATATATCTATACTAATATTCACTGAATTATTAGCTATAGCTATAAATAAAAGTATTTGTATATATCAGATCTATAGAAACATATTGGTTTTTTATTTTACATCATCTTATCAATCAATTTTATGAAATTTAGGATAAATTTATCTAGCTCTAAGAAATATGAATTTTCAATGATCATATCGTTTTTTGATATAGGAACATACAAAAGGAAAAATTAAAAGTCAGAGTTTTTAATCTCAGGAATTCAAGAAAGTTTTCAGAAGTTAATAACTGATAAAAATTTTTCCAAACTTTATACAATTCAGATTAATTTACTAATTATTAATCTTTTTGTTTGGGGGCCACACCCCACAGTACTCAGGGGTTACTCCTGGCTATCTGCTCAGATATAGCTCCTGACAGGCACAGGGGACCATATAGGACGCCAGGATTCAAACCAACCACCTTAGGTCCTGGATCGGCTGCTTGCAAGGCAAACACCTCTGTGCTAATCTCTCTGGCCCCACTAATTATTAATCTTATTACAAGTATATTATACATAACTAAGTAGCTTAACTAAGTCATAAATAATCCTAAAGAATAAATACATTGGTTGAGTTAAACAAAATTCTAAGAAATTTTAATGAACATTAGAAAAAGTTAAAACCTTTAGGAGGCTTGAATTCATAGTAGATATTAATAAAAATATCCAGCAGGTAGTATAGCTAGTGTCTGGGATGAAATTCTGAATGATTGAAGTAATAAAATATAAAAAAATATTTATTATATCTTACATATTGATTTTACTCAATATTATGTACAGTTTTATCCAGAGTCACTTTAGCATGATTTACACCATATAAGGTAATATTTGAAGAGCTTTATAGTGACAAACTATGAAGTTATAAATTATAGTTCAATCAATTGTTACAAAAAGATTGAATCCAGAATGCTCCTAAGTTTAGATATTAAACTTTGACTCTTATTAATTTATGACTCTGAGCAAATAATTTACTATTTCTGTCTGATTTTCCTTACATACACAGAGATTATTGAGAATGTCTAGATAATAAAAAGTGTGATGAATCATAATGCCTAGTACATACTTTGCAAAGCGACTATTTCCTCGTATTAAATATTTTATAATTTTTGTTTAATCAAAATGATAATTATTACTAGACTCATTAACCTTTAAAGAAACTATATTTTGCATATAGCAGTATCATGATTCATTTTCCATTATTTTATTCATTTTTTTCTCAATCTACATAAGAGGAAAATGTCTCATACAACATGTAGTACTCACAGAACGGTAATTGATACAAATTGCTAAAAACAAAAAAATATGCTAAATCCATTCTATTTAATCAATGCTGTTTTTTTTTTTTTTTTTTGGTTTTTGGTTTTTGGGTCACACACCCGGCGGTGCTCAGGGGTTACTCCTAGCTGTCTGCTCAGAAATAGCTCCTGGCAGGCACGGGGACCATATGGGACACCGGGATTCAAACCAACCACCTTTGGTCCTGGATCGGCTGCTTGCAAGGCAAACACCGCTGTGCTATCTCTCCGGGCCCCTCAATGCTGAATTTTTATTTCGTCTCTTTCTTTTCACTAAATGTAGCTTTCCTGTCTGAAATCATGATGTTTATCTGCATAATAACAAGTTTAGAAATGATTACAAATGAAAGAGTCAGAGAAAATAGTTTAACATTCTTTGGACGGTTAGAAGGTCTAATAAACTCTGTTTTTCCACTGTATAATTTGAAGTAGGATGAAGGAGACTGCCAAAATTATGGCTGCTTAAAAACATCCCTAATAGGAGTCTTGTATTTGAAAGAACATACTATTACAAATGCCTGATTCAATAAGGACTTCCCAGAAACTAGACTTCTCTTATTTAAGGATCATAAATAATGTATTCAGCTTACACTTAAATATACATAAATTGTAATTAAAATAATATCATTTTGGGACCAGGGAGATAGCACAGTGTAGGGCATTTGTTTTGCAAGCAACCTATGCAAGGGCAGACGAAGGTTCAAATCCTGGCATCCCATATGGTCCCCTCTGCCTGCCAGGAGTGATTTCTGAGTAGAGCCAGGAATAACCCCTGAGTGCTGCTGGGTGTGACCCAAAAACGAAACAAAAAAACAAGTCATTTCATTTGGGAAAATTGTAAATTTTTAGTAAATACATAAAATAAAATGAAATAAATGGGGCTGAAAAGATTGTACAGTGTGTTAGGCATTTGTCTCGCATGGCTGACCCAGTTCAATACCCAGCATTCCATTTGGTTCTGGTTACAGAGCAAAGAGTAATCCTTGAGCCAGATATGGCCCAAAATACAAAAAAAAATAAACACATAACATGAAGCTCTATGTCTTAATTAATTAAAACTAACAATATAATCACTTTATTATTGCTTATGTTATTTTAACTGCACTTTAAAAAATCAGAGACATTTTTTTGATTGACTCTTGGTCTACTCCATTGTTTTGCTTCTAGTAAAACCACAGGAGATGCCAGGTCTAGTTTACAAACAATGGGGATGGAATCACTTATCCAATGATTGAAATCTTTAGCTCAATTCTCTAACATTTAAAAATATCTAATTTTATTCTAGGAGTTTACATTTATTATTTTCCATTTGTGTATCTTTTCATGGATTTTGATATTATAAAAGATCTAGAGTTTAGCTTCATTTCTCAATATAAATGCAACTGTCACAATGCTCCACCCATTTCTGTTGCCATTTGACTATTAGAAATACTCTTTCTACCTCTTTTTTGCCACAAAGAAAGCCTGCTTTTCTATTCAAAATCCTACAAATATTAAAATATTTTTAATTTTATGTCCTCTCAGAATACAAACTCAGCATTGTCTGGTATATCTCTAACTTGGCTCTCTTTACACATACTTCATAAGCTTATTAAGATGCTGTATTCTTCAACAAATAAACTGTCATTTTATTATGTGCTATTGTATTTATTAAACTACTTTATGGAGACTATTGAAAATATTAAGAAAACTTCATTACTCCCTTAATATCTTGCTATATTTTCTTTTAATGAAAAGATTTCTACTGGTTTTGCTCATAATTTTTGTCAACAGATGACATACAGTTTGCATTCATATATAAACTAAGTAGTATATTATGACCTTAATCCTACCTCACATTTTATTTTATGTGTACCATTTCTAATATATAACATACAGATAATTTAATTTATATTTATGCTGGCCTTATAAATGTGTTATATTTATTGTCTATTCTTACTATATATACCTCATATTATCTATTCTTACTATATAGCCCCTCAATTATTTACAATAATTTTAGAAGAGATGAAATTAATGTTTTTATGTTAATGTTCCCAATCCTCAAAATGTATTTCTATACTATTTACAATAAGAAATTAAATTTAACTGTATATTACTGACTAATTCATTATATTTTCTAAAAATTCCCTTTGAATTATATTTTTTGTTTGCTTTTTTGTTTTGGGGGCCACACCCATTTGATGCTCAGGGGTTACTCTTGGCTAAGTGCTCAGAAATTACCCCTGGCTTGGGTGGCCCATATGGGACACCAGGGGATCGAACTGTGGTTCTTCCAAGGCTAGCGCTTGCAAGGCAGACACATTACCTCTAGCACCACCTCACCGGCCCCCCTTAGAATTATATTTTAAGGTTGAATAATATCTACATTACTGAAGTTCACAGTTGAGTATAAGTAAAAGTATGTCATTTTGTAGTCCAACTAAGTTAATTCTATTATTTCCTAGCATTGCTCTTAATATATTTCACACATGACTGATTTTTTTACTTTTTTTTTTACAATTCTCACTCATGACTTTTTTTAATAAACCCCAAACAACTATATTTCTATCAAATGTGTCCATAAAATTTTATTACCAAACTCTTTATCCCCTTGATGACAATGATTCGGATGTTTGAAGGTCAATGCAATTTCTAAGTAATTTTAAATTTTAGTAATTCTAGTATCCTAGCAGAGTATATTACACAGTATGTAGTTAGTATTGCTTTTTGGTGTTGAAATATGCTTTATTTTCCCTAAATGTGAACTTGTATTTTGAGTGGAGGCCAAATAGATTACTGGCAATTCAAACAAACTCTGGAATATCTCACAAACAAAGTAGTTTTTTTTTTCTAATGTTCTAGTCCATGGAAGAAAAATGCAATTTATAAAAGTAGTCTTGGCAAAGTTGGTCTTGTCAACCCTGAGTTAGCTGACTATTCCCTATTTATAGTGCATCCCAACTATTGCTATACTATTATTCTTTGTCCTCCTTAACCATCACTCTACCTTGGAAAACTGACTTCTGCATTATTCAGATGTCCTTATCCACTAGTCTCCAAATCAGTTTCGCTGTTAATTACAATGGCAAGAATTTAGAAGTAGTACTGATCTAAAATACTGGTGTAAAATATTTTTGAGGGTTTAGTAAAAATCACAGTAAAGCACACTTGGATATTAGGCAGTGTACATTATCCTAAATTCATAAGAGGAAAGGGACTTATATTTACTAATAAAATACTATAATAAAATTAAGTGGCATTCTCATCTTTAGTGGCACTTTCTGAATGTTTACAGAGTAATTAATTTAGGACATAATTTTTTATTATATATCATTTTTATTTTGACCATATTGGCTTACATATCCTTCACAGTAGTATTTTAGTTTCATGTTAACATTGAATCAGGGAATTCCCATCACCAACTTTGTAGGACATAAATTTTAAGTGATAACATAAAATGAAATAATGCTAACAGCAATCCTTTGTGTGTACTGTTTCTCTCTAGTAGAATAAATCTAATTAGAAGAAAATATTCTTATTAATTATAAGAGAGACTGAATATACAAATATCTTTTATGATTCAACCTCAAAAGATCCATGAGGTATTTGTAAAAATCAAATGGATGAATGTTAAGAGCTGAAGAAATCAGATGCTTGATTCCCATACCCACACCTCAGAAAGAACTGATGAACACAGGTACACAGTCTCTCCTATGTTTTATTTTAAATATACTCTGAGTGATAGCTTGTGAAAATTCAAAAAGAAAATCTTACATGAAGGTTCTTCAGGTTCTTAAAGTCCCCATCTTTGATTTCTGTTATCTTGTTGTTTTGCAGATCTAGCAGCATAGTGTCAGGGGGTAGGTCTTTCGGCACTTCCTTCAAATCTACCATGAAAAAGACAGTAATAGGAAGTCAGTAAGGGGAAGAAAATGCAAAAAAAGATCACCAGGGGTATGTTTACAAAGTAGTTAATATTTTGATGACAGTTTTAGCATGACCTATTTTACCATAATAATCTTCCTCTAGGAATCCTATCAATTATAGTACAAAATATCTACTTTAGGGGCCGGAGAGATAGCATGGAGGTAGGGCATTTGCCTTGCATGCCGAAGGATGGTGGTTCAAACATCGGCATCCCATATGGTCCCCCGAACTTGCTAGGAGCAATTTCTGAGCATAGAGCCAGAAGTAACCCCTGAGCACTGCTGCGTGTGACCCCCCAAAAAAATATCTACTTTATTTTTCCCCACTAAGTCATAATATTTTTGTAATCAGCAGAATACATTTTTTATCATATAAATAATTTTCCACATAATGAGACCATTTTTATTATGTTATAGTGATTCAGCTTCTTTGTTTTTGGTATATCTCATCACTGTTCTTATATTAGAAAGTACCCTTTGGTTAGTTAATAAGCATAAATGATTATGAAATAACTACCTTTCAATATATACCTGGTTGATATAAAAGTGTTAAATAATAAGGTAAAAAATCCTTTGGTAAATCACACACTAAAAGATCATATTTGATCTTAAAATTATATCAGCATGTGCCCAAATTATTGTCAAAAATTTGAAAATGTATTTTTATTTATTTATTTATTTTTGTTATTTGGGCCACATCCAGAGATGCTCAGGGGTTACTCCTGACTATGTGCTCCGATATTGCTCCTGGCTTGCAGAACCCCTTGGGACACTGGGAATCAAATCATAGTTTGTTCTAGGTTAACACATGCAAGGCAAATGCCCTACCAATTGTGCCACCATTCTGCCCCTTGAAAATTTATATGAATTCTTGAAATATGTTCAAACTCATTCAATGAAATATGAAAGCAATATGTATTTTACAAACAATGGACAAGTGATTAACTAGATTAATATTTAAATAAATATAGATAGAATATAATTAAAATAAATTCATTCATTGTAACTTCTCTAAATTTTATTATTTGAAACTTCACTTTTATTGGTCGGATCTGGGGGAGTTTCAGCTACTGCTCACAGTTTAACTCCTGACTGAGCGCAGAGATTATTTCTGGTAGTACTTGAAGGAACATATGTAGAACCAGGGAGAGGGGTGTGGCAGGATCCAAATAAAATTGGCTGCATGCAAATTAAATGCCTTAACTGTGGTACTATCTCCAATAAGCCATGCTTTTAGCCTTTAAATGTGGGTCTAATTAATTGGAATATTGCTTTTGTTTATAAATATAAATAAACCGAATGACAAAATAGTCTATGAAATTTAGAATGCCAATATTCATACCATTATATGAATAAGATGCACTGGGTTTTAAAGTTGGATATTTCGAACAACTAAGCATCATGAGCATTAATAATAAAAATTGTTAAAATGTTAGTCTTCAGTGTTGTTTGTTATTGTTGTTGCTGTTGTTGTTGGACCACATCCACTAGTAAGAACTTACTCCTGGCTTTGCAATCATAGATCACTCCTTGTGGGCTTGGGGGGTCATATATGGAGAAGGGATTAAATCCAGGTTGTTGTGTGCAAGGCAAGAGCACTATCCACTGCATTATTTCTCCTGTCACTGCCTTCAACTTTTAGTCTTCCATTTTTTTGTTCCATATTGATGCAACATGGTTAACATTTTTTGATATAAATTTAGCCAAAATTGTACAATTATTTCAATACTTAAAAGTTCTCAATCAAAAATATTTTAGTGTCATAAATGCTGAAGATCTTTCATACAGTTTGTCAATAAACATTTATTCAGTACTTTCTCTGGTGGGGAAGAGTGATAGCACAGCATTTGCCTAGCACGGAGTCAACCAGGGTTTGATCTCTGGCATCCAATATACCTCCAGCCTACCAAGAGTAATTTCTGAGTGCAGAGTGAGGAGTAACCTCTGATCACTGCTGGGTGTGATTCCAAAACAAAACAAACTAAAACAAAAAAACTTTTCCTGTACCACTAATTTATTAGGACCTGGAAAGATAGCAGGATGTAGATGGGAACTGCATATGTGTCTTATGGAAAATATAATTATCTTTCAAAATTTTAATTATAAATAAAATTATGAGCTATTTATATCTGGTATATTGAATATATATACATTTTTAATTTTAGCTTATGTAAGGAAACACATACAAATAGAATTTATTAGCCAAATTCCCAACTTAATGTCTTAAGTAAAAATTATAGGAAAATGATGTGAAATTGCCTGTTTATGAGTATTCTTATATAGTTTTGTTAATATAATCACTTTCCTACTAATTGAAAAAAAAGAACTCTACTTTCCAACTCAGTGATATTTATAAAGAATTTTATTAAAAATAGTGGTGATTCTAAACACACAATATAACATTCACTATAAGACTATTTCACAGATACCAAGACTAATTTTGTTTTTGTTTTTGTTTTCCTTTTGTTTGTTTTTGTTTTTGGGTCAGACCCTGCTACACTCAGGGTTTACTCCTGGCTCTGTGCTCAGAAATTGCTCAACCATAAGTGATGCTACAGCAGTCCATCCAAACGTCCTACCACTGTGCTATTGATCCAGCACCAAGACTGATTAAAAAAAAATGACCAGAACAGGGAGAAGAGAATATTTAGCTACACTTCGTAGTTGTGTACACTGATATTTTCAGAAATGTCAACTTATTTTTTCGTGCAAGTGGAAATGAAAAACATCTGCCAAATCTTGACAGTGTTCTCCAATCAAGAAAATTCACATTTTCTCTAATATGTGTTGTATGCAGATGCATGTGTCCATAAATTACTGCCTATCATGCATTATTATTTTGTGGGTTTCTCTATCAAAATCTTAATTTACACTGATGCAAATTTTTATATATTGTTGAATATAATCTCAGCAGTTATCTCAGTACCTGTCCAATTATAAAGTGCACATTTATTTCAGAGTATTTTTTATTTTAAATCAAATTATATTTCAGGAATTTAATAGAAAAATAGATCAACCTGAATGTCAGAAATTTTAAAGTTGCTATCTTAGAGTTTTATCCCTGGAAGTGATTTGCAGGTGAGAGAGGTTATAGACTACACTTGCTTACTGTTGGCAGGTGTCCAGAGCCATATGAGGGGCAGATAATGGATCTGAAATATGCTAAATGCATATGTGTAAGTCGAGTACCCAACCTATATATCAGCTCTCTAGCCCTTAATGGTACTAATGGTAAGACACATGCCTTGGATGCAGTCAGTTTTGGCTCTAAGCCAGCCTAGTTTGCAGAATTGCTGGGAACTGATACCTCCGCTGTTCCCCTCTGCAAAAAATGTAAAAATATAGAATATACAAAATATATATTTACATATAAATTATCAGGCTTGTGTTTTTTATTTTAGTTATTAAGAGTTTGCTTTATGTACACACATGCATCACGTGCACACATGTATCTTACTTAGCCCTGTGAATCTTTCCATTTAGTTCCTAGAGTTTATTTTATTTCTTAAATTTTAGAGTATTTTACATTCTAATGAAATTTTATAGAGTTAATTGATATTTAGAGTTTAATTAAATTTTAGAATTTGAATTTCAATATTATTACAATTTAATTCTTCAATTTCTTCTTACTTTGCATTCTTTTGAGGGGCCCCACATGTGTTTTATTAAGTGATTGTATTTCTGTACTTTTCTGTTTATAAAAATTTCAAAGTATAGCATCTTTTTGTATGATAATAATCCAATTAATTAAGGGGGGCTGGAACTATAGCATAGCCATAGGGTGTTTTCCTTGTGTCCAGCTACCCAGAACGGACCTTTCAATCCCTGGTGTTCCATATGGTCCCCCTAACTAGAAACAATTTCTGAGCGCATAGTCAGGAGTATTCCTTATCCCTTGATCATCACAAGGTGTGGCCCACCCCCAAAAAAATAAAAGTAGGAAGTATTAAATTTAACTTTTCAATAATTTTAAAAGCAAAAGAAATAAACAAGTGTGTGAGTAGGAGTGAGAAAATGAAGATCATACACATCACAACATATTTAATAACTTACAACAAATTTTTGTATATTTTTTTATATCGCTAATGTGCATTCTCTACAAGAACTGCTTTCAGTTTCAATCTAAAATATGTTATTTAGGGGCTGGAGCAGTGGCGTAAGCGGTAGGACATTTCCCTTGCACACACTAACCTAGGACTGACTGCAGTTCCATCCCCCATGTCTCATATGGTCCCTCAAGCCAAAATCGAGCACATAGCAGGAGTAACCTCTGAGCATCGCAGAGTGTGGCCCAAAAAGCAAAAAATATAAAATAATAATAAAAATATGCTATTCATTCAAATGCTATATATATGGGAAATTTATAGCAAGTAGGTTGCATAAAATTATAGACAAAAATGGAAAATTATATAAAATGCATATAAGTTCATAGAAAAACAAAAAGTAGTGTTCATATTATCAGTAAATCCCATAACTCAAAAGCTCATCAAGAAGAAATTCCTGAAGTCTTTTTTTTTATCAAATTACATGTAAAAATTTTAAACTGTCAGTATGGCAAATTTATATAAAATTGTTACACATATGTGTTACGAGACCTTGCATACACATCAAATAAATCACATTTTGAACAAAAATTCACTACAAGTAATAAATTATCATTTGCTTAGATCTAATTTGAATCTAATAAGTAAGCTTTTTGTGTAGTTTTTTTATTTTATTTTACACAATATTATAGTCAATAGTACTTTTAATGGTAGGGTTTCATGTATAACACAATCCTACATCACACCCTCCCCTAGAGTGTCCACTTTCTTCCCCCAATTGTCTGTCTTCCTCCATTCTTTTGTCCCTCTCCTTCATCCCTGATGGTAAGCTTCCTACTGAGAACAAGATCTTGATTTCTCTTGTTTTGGGTTATTTATATTTCTTTATATCTCCTGTATGACAGAATCATTCTGTTCCTGTCTCTCTGCTTCTAACTTCACTCTGCATGATACTTAGAGGATCCATCCACAGAGAGTTGCATAATTTTATCTTTGCAACATTCAAATATTGCATTTTTATACTCTTATACTCTCTTTTTACAGGTAAAGAAACAGACCAGAGTAATCATGCAGCTTATCCAATGTGTTTTAATTACTAAATTAAATTAAAATATAGTCACTTAATGTTCCTACTTTCAAATCTAATTAACCTTTAAATTATGCTCCATTGGGGTTAGAGTGATGGTACAGTGGGTAGGGCACTTGTCTTGTATACAGCAGACTTAGGTTTGATCCCTGGCACCACATGAGCTCCACTGAGTCCCACCAGCACTGAAACCTTAACACAGATCTAGGAGTAAACTCTGAACACTTTGAGGGATGGTACATAAAACAAAATAAAGCAAGTAAATAAAATAAAAATAAGATATATTCATTTTCTTGTATAATATTAATCTTAAAAATTTCCAAATTTAAAGTGGTTCAGCCTCAAGTCACTTATATTTAGGTTTATGTTATACCAGAAAAGTTTGAACAAAAGTCTTTTTTCATCAAAGCTTTGATATAGCTATTTTTATACAAAATGTTATTATGCATCATTTTCTTATCAACCTACAAGTGACTTTCTTCTAGGAACTATAACAAACTTCACTGAAATTCATATAGAACCACATAAAATTCTGGATAGTTAAAAAAACTGCAACAAAGTAAAATAGTGGTGTTTCTATGCTCCCTGATTTCAAATTAGACTCCAAAGCCACAGTCATCCAAATACTATGGTATTGGGCTTTAACTCTATACTAAAATATTAAATACTAAAATGCAATTTAAGTATATGCTAAAATACATATCATTAAAATGCAATGAACCAATATTTAAATTCTCACACATACTAATTTATGATAAAGGAACCATTGCCACATAAATGAAAAAAAGAATTTCTTAGAACTGGGATAACTGAATCACTCTATTATACAAAACAAAATGACATTGAACAATGAGTTGCAATTTTGTGCCATGTGTAAACCAACTCAAAATGAATTCAAAAAGTAAGAATTGAAACCATAAAATATAAACTAAAAAAAAATAAAAATACAAATGAAACCATAAAATACAGATTAAAAGATAGACAAAGAGCTCTGTGAAACTGGCTTTGTTACACAATTAAGAATTTGCTCCAACAGTAAGGATAAAAAGAAAAAATAAACAGATTGTTCTCTGTAGAGTTGAAAAATTTCTCCTAGAGAAACTATCATTAAAATGACATACTTAAGGGGCTGGAAAGACAGGGTGTTTGTTTTACATGTTCCTGACTTGAGATCAATCTCCTGTACTCTCTATGATCCCTTGAGTCATACCAGAAGTAGTTCCTGAGCAGAGGCAAGATTAAGCCCTGAACACTGCTGGCTGTAGTTCCCAAACAAAACAAAGCAAAATAATCTTGCTTAAGAAATTTATTTGGTCTTAAGGGGATCACAGGACTATCCCCCACCCACACCCAGCACATGGGGGTAAGAGATTAGGGAGGGAGTGGGCAGATTTCCAGCTTCTGGTTCTACACTGAATCCTTTTCTGTTCTGGAGTCTAGCTCTTGCCAGCATGGGGTGTGGGGAGACCCTGGGCTGAAGGCCCTCTTCTTAGTATGGGGTGTTCAGGGAGACAAGGGAGGCTGCCAGCCATCTCCCCCACTTTCTCCCAAACTCCAGGGGCATGCCTGGGTGCTGGCCCAGGCAGTCAGAAAGGTGAGTGCTGGGGAGGACTCTAAAGAGGGTTGGGCAGGGACAATCACCAGCAACTTTCTTTCTCACTGGTCTCCATTTTCAAAACCGTGTGGGGGCTATGATATATATCAATAGGATTTCCTATACTTGATTCATGTTTTGCAGATGCAGAATGTCCATATTAAGTTCTGAGCTTGTCTACTGCCCTACAAGCTCATGTAAAGTCCTTCACTCCCTCACCCTCCACCATTATTCTCCCCATTTAACCCGTTTTACCTTCAATTCTTGGCTTCTCAAGAAACAGATAATTATCCTCACACAAAGCCAGAATCCAAATCACACCCCAAGTGATATGATAGACTCACAGCCTAAGAAGATTCCAATACTCTGATGCTATTGATCTACTCTCAGAGGCCTCTTTCCCTCCTCCTTCCTTCAATGTGGGCCTTTGCTTGCTAAGAAACTGTTTCTGAGAAGTCACAGCTCAAGGATTTTTCCTGATATGGGTCCATCACCAGCCAGTTATCAGACTGCACAAGCCAAATCACAGACCAAAGAGCAAATGCAATGGATTTAACATACCCCCAACTATTTCAGAGACATAAAAAGAACAAACACATACACACACACATACACATACATACAAACACATCTTTTGAATATCTTGTATGTATTCTCTTAATAGCTATAACTCTTACTGAATATTCTCTCATGCAGTGACGATTTTCCCCACTGTTTTGTCTGTTCTTCTCTTTGTGATCTGTTCTATAAGGAATTCTGATAGAAGAGTCCTTGATTTAGAGTTTATGTTAGAACCAAGTTATGGGGATTGTAGGACTTGCTCCAGTGGTCCCCATATGCACCAATAACGCTATGAGGCATTGTTCTGCTTTTGCATAGGCACATTAAAATAGGAAAATACTAAACATACAGGCAAGTTATTATCTAATAGAGATAGAATCACGCAAATATTGTAATGCAGTGGGACCTTCCTTACACCCTTGACATTGTCATAATGACCTGGCTCAGGCCTCAGAAGAACAGGAATTGTCCATCCATTCACCCCTGAATTAGGATGCCTTCCACAAAACAACCACAGTTGTCTATAACATCACCTAGGAGCAATCCTCTACCACAGAAGACCCTACCGCTGCCCAGGCATCGACCTACTCCAAAGAGAGGTCCCTTAACACCTAGAAGATTTAACAGCAACAATACCTACTTTCAGGGCAGGGCTATCTGTATTGCCCTCTAATTGTGAGGTGAAACTAGAGGACGCTCCACATCATCCTGACTTCCCTGTAGGATACACAAAGATTCCAGGATCTTTAACTACAGAAACCTGACACAAACAACATCGACTATGGGGTGGGGGAAGGTTTGTTGGCACTACAGATAATGACTTTTGTTGGTCAACCTAGTAGATCTGGAGCCTAGAAATGGTCTTATCCCAGAACACTTCAGCAGTAAAGTCTCCTTGTATTTAGGCCAAGGCTTTTCCTTTCCATGTTCCCCATATTTTGCTGTCCTATGCAAACAACAATTGCCACTCTAACACTGTTTTAGCTGTATTTCTTTAACTCTTATCCTTAAAAAAAGAAAAGCTTATTAAATCTTCTGCTAGGCCTTTAATGAGTTAATTGGTGATTCAATGATTTTCAAAAATATACTTGCTACTGAACCTTTTCTTTATCTTCCATCTCGTTAGTTCTTTTTATTTTTTAAAATGATTTTGCCTCTGTTCTTCCTGAAATGTATTATAATCAATTGTGTCAACTATGTGATATATTTTCTTTAAATAAATTTTTGAAAAAAGTAACAAAAAGAATTGATTTTGGGAACCAGAGAGGTGGCACAAGGGGTAAGGCCTTGCCCATGTAGCATAGGATGAACCGTGGTTCGATCCCCATATGGTCTCCAAAACCGGGAGTGATTTCTGAGTGCATAGCCAGGAGTAACCCCTGAACTTTATCAGATGTGGCCCCAAAACAGAACAAAACAGAACAAAACAAAGAAAGTAATTTTTGATTTGGAGACATTGTATTGAGGTAAAGGCATCCCAGTTCAACCTCTGAAATTATATGGTCACTTGAACATCATTAGTTGCAGCTTTGAAACACCCCTTTTGCGACTGAGTGTATTTCTGGGGACCTCAAATAACACTAATCTGACCCCAGTATTCACTGGCACTACAAATCTGGAATAGTGCCATATATTCTGATCTTCCCATTAAAGTAGTGACCCAGTTGATCAGGGAGGGGCCTCTAAATTGAGTACTACTTGGGACATCTCCCTAGCCAAGAAGAGGATTCTTTTTAATATCAGTTGGATTACTAAATGAAATATTGGTTTACTCTCTATATAAGGGATTGACATCAAAAATACATTATATATATATATGAATGTGATATATCACTCAGACAACTTAGAATAGTCAATAACAGAAATGTCATAAATAAGAAGTATTCATAGAAATGTATATAATTTTATGATAAGGAGAAATTAGAATTTGCATACACTGTTATTTTGGTTAGCGACCACATTCACTCCTTTCAGTGATTTAGGTTCATGTAGTCAAATAATGTCTTCCATAGAGATATGTGATGTCTCTGACTTTAAATAATGTATAGTGTATGCTTTTATTGATCATGAAATCTAAAACAATTGTGGACAAGTACCTAAACTCCAATGTAATGTTTTTAAAGAGTAATAGATAATTGAATTGTTTTCCTACTTATTTCATTTATTTTTGTTGGTTTATTTTTCTTTGGAAAGTTATATCCAGAAATTCTTAAGATAATTCCTTGATCTGTGTTTAAGGATCACTCTGGTGGAGATTAGACACTAAGGTTTGGAGTGCCAGGGATAGAACCCAGGTTAAATAGATCTTTGCAAAGAAATAGCTTTACCCCTGCTTTATCTGTCTTCTCCCTAATTGTTTCATTTCTGAATAGCATTATAGTTTTTGTTAATGTCAATGATTACATTGGACAAAACCCAGATTATCATCAAACATTATTTACCCATCTCATGACAAGGGTCCAAAGTATAACATTTTCCATATTAATTTCTAAAATATAGTTTTATAATGCTATTTTTAATTTAATCATTTTAAAGCGCAATATATTTTAGTTTTTGTTATGTAACAAAAATAACATGCAAATGTCAAAACCTATTGATTAAACTTTCTGATTTATGCAAGACTGTTTACCTCTGTCCCTCTTAACAAATGACATTATGATTTAGCATTGGGATAAGTTTCAAAAATATAAAATTTCCCCTTGAATTTTAGTCTGGATTCCATCACAATAGTCATTTGAGAGAGAGAAAAGAGGAACACACCAGTTTTTAGTCATGTTCCCTTACATGCCAATTGAATATTGTACAAACACATTGATACAACCACTACTTAATGCATATGTCAATGTGTTCATTTAACAAACATTTATACCTAAGACTTATCAAGTATAAAGAATTTGCTTTAACAGAGGGTCTACAAAATTAAGTAGTGGGACTGGAAAGATAATCCAGTGGGAAAGATTGTTTGCTTTGAACTTGGCTGGACCAAGTTTTATCACCAAATCCCTAAATCCCCAAATCCCTAAACCCCTCAGAGAAGTTATTCATGAGCACAATGATTTATTTGTGGTCCAGGAAGAGTTATTCATAAGCACATAGTCAGGACTGAGCACTAAACAGCAATGGATGAATCCCAGAAACAAAAGACAAAAAGTCAATTATTAATATGTTTTCCTCTGGTAAAGTATATATACAATGAGTATGCTGAATAATTGTCATATTTAGTTATAAAATTATTGCTTTAAAATGATCAAGGCAAATTTTGAATAGAGTTAAGGTACACTAAATTGCAAGTCAAAACATCCTGAATACTTGCTAAGGGATTTTGAAAATTTGGGAGTTAAAATGTAATGCTATTATAAGGCTTTCTATAAACATTGGAACTAGATTGCAAGCAACTTAAATTGTTATCTTTATTCTCAAGAAAATATATCACTTTTGCTAGATCTTTAAGAAATTTCAAAGTAGACAGTTATCTATATTTTTCCTTTATTCAAGAAATTGATGGATATTCTAGCTAACCTATTCACATCCTCCCAAGTTAGGGAGAAACTTCCTGAGGACAATGCTTCCAGCTGCTGTCTAACCAAATGCCTTGATCCTCCACAGCTGTCTCTTCCTCCTGGGACTGAGAAAGAAATCAAGAATGAGGTCAGTCCGCAGTCAGAATGAGGAAGCAGATGCTTTCTTTGGCCTCCCCTGATTTCTCTCTTTTGCCATTTTTTCACCCTTGAGTTGGGAGTCTAGATTGTGTCATATTTGAGAATGATTCTTGTTGAAGAGCTGTCAAAATGCAACTCTATAAGATTAATTTGGGAAGCTCTCCAGGGCATGCTGTGTGCTTGGTCCTCTTCCTGTACCAGATCTTAAAGATACTGTTTTTATTATCTTCTGAACAACTGACGTTCATCCCCACATCTCTGCTTTTGCAACGTTCTAGAAAAACTATGAAGACATCTGTGCTTCCAGTACCCTTTCTGATTCATTAAATAATACTTCAAACATTCCTTTCAGTCCACTTTGTGAAAATGGTTGGTTCATTTAATCTTGTGTGTAAAATTTGACCCAAGACGAGAAAAGCTTTGACGTAGTACATAATACTGGTGTTCACTGAGAAAAATATAGACCAGTTGAAGCCAAATGTTTAAAAAATTAGTAAAATTAATCTTATGCAATTAGAATGGAACACATTTTCCTTTAGATTAAAAACTTAAATTGCTCAGCATAATAGATTCCATGTACATCCACGTATAGGAAAATTTCATGACTTCATCTCTTATGGAATACATAATATTCCATTATGTATATGTTCCACAGTACATCTCATTATGGAATACATAATATTCCATTATGTATATGTTCCACAGTTTCTTTAGCCATTCATTTGTTGATGGGCATCTTGGTTGTTTATGCTGAGTGAAATTATTCAGAGAGTCACACACAGAATAGTCTCACTCATCTATGGGTTTTAAGAAAAATTAAAGACATTGAAATATTTCCCAGTGATGAGGTCAAAAGGACTGACTTAAGATATGAAGCTCACCACAAAGAGTGGTGAGATCAGTTAGAGAAATAACTATGCTAAGAACTATCATAACAATGTCAGTGAATGAGGGATGTAGAAAGTCTGTTTAGAATACAGGCGGGGGTAGGGAGGGAAAAGATGGGGCATTGGTGATGGGAAGATTGCACTGTGAAGGGGGGTTTTCTTGTTATGACTGAAACCCAACTACAATTATGTTTGTAATCACAGTATTTAAATAAAGAAATTATAATAAAAAACTTAAATTGCTTTTTATACTATGTTTAGGAATCAGTATTTACTTGTAATTCCTCTATATGACAAAATACAACATTCATCTTCTTGGGTCCTTCCTAGAGGGTTAAATGTATAGGCTCTGGTTTATTTATGAATGTAAATTAATTAAGTGGTAATTATTCTCCACTTAACTACAACAATTGTGTTCAAAGGAAGGACAGGTGTTTAGTAAAAACTTGATTTGATAAGTTATTGAACAATTTTCTGTTTAATGTTTTTTTCACATTTTGGGGGGGACAACACACTCATCTGTGTTCACATATTGTTCTTCACTCTGTGCTCAGGGTTCACTCCTGGAAGTGCTCAGGAGACCATATGTGTTGCCAGATAAAGTCCTGGCCAAGTATGTGCAAAGCAATCATCATATTCACTGAACTATCTTTCAGACTCGTATTTATATTTGGAAGTAATTGAGTTTCTTTGTGGGTAGAAAGATATAATGGGACTATTTTGTGTCTAGTTTAATAATATTTGATATTCTATATGATAGTCTCAGTTTCAAAGGAAAATCAAATAACATGAAAATAACTATCATTAAAATAGTTCCTAGCTGACTGAAATTGCAATGACAACATTTTTGCATATTTAATTTTCCTGCTTAATGATGCAAGATATAGTCACACTTATCAAATGAGAAAATATCTTGCAAGTTTAAATTCCAGATAGTTAATAAATTTAAACAGGTAGCAAAATTTGAGTTGGGAGTTAACACTGCAAAAAACAAGTACGGAAACACGGCAAACCTTGAGCATCACTAAGTTTGGCCAAAAGTTGAAAAGAAAAAAATGTGGAGCTAAAGACAGATATTTAGAGAAAATATTAGAAATATTAATATTATGACTTTTGGATGTATATCCCTAGGACAAATAAGTTTTCATTTAAAAGACCATATGCGCACCATTATTCATTACAGCACTCAACACAATAATAGCTGTATTATAACTATATCTGTAATCTGTATCTGTATCTGTAATCAACCTACTGTCTGATAATAACGAATGGGGTCATGAAGATGTGGTACATATATACAATGGAAAACTACACACTGTAAGGAATTATGTTATGCAATTTGCTACAATATGGATGAAAAAGGAAGATAAACATAAGATGCTACTGTTATATGTAATATTTAGGATAACTGGATGAAGAAATGCAATGATTTAAATGGAGATCCCTAGATCATTTTTTTTTCACAGTATAGGGAGAAGAAAGCAAATATAATGAAGGGGAAAGGGAAGAAACAAATGAAAACAATGGGATGTAAGGACTCAGGGGACGCTGGTATATGGGTGGTGTTAAGGAATAATTGACCTAAATATACAAATCAATAACCCTAAATCCAGGAGACCTAAACTTAAATGATGCCAGACTTCGGGAGAAGGGCCAGTGTTAGGGGTAGTATGGGAAGGAACTTGGTGGAAGGAAATTGACCCTCACTGGTAATGGGATTGATGCTGGAACCATTATATGTCTAAAACTCAATTATGAATTGATTTATATCATGGTTCTTAATTATATTAAAATTTAATTAAATATAAATAGAATACTACTCAGGCATTAACATAAAGAGAGAAATAGTACATCAGGTCATTGTTTGTCTTGTAAGTGACATGAATATGGTCCCCTGAGCAACTCCAGAAGCAGTAATACCTGAGCACAGAGCTAGGAACAAGCGTTAAACATCATTAAGTTTAGTCCCAAAATTGAAAAGAAAATAAAAGAGAGGGGAGAGAAATAAATTTCTTTTCAGCAGACAAATATTTTCAAGCAATATTATTCATACGTATAAGATAGAAAAGCAAAGCAAGGGAAAGTACAGAAAGAAAAATGAAAATCTCTGGACATATATATGTATATCTATACATATATATATATATATATATATATATATATCTGAGAAAGACGGAGGAAGTGAATATAAGATGAAAGAGGACTCATTTAATTATGGTGGGAAAATATTAGTTCTTCAGTGTGAAGATGTATCCCTAAAATTTAGCAATGTCTAATGTTATATATGTCTATAGATAAATATTAAAATAAGATATAGCAAAAGTATATTGCAATGTAGACTTAAGATTAAGTAACTCATAGATTTCTTAATTTTTACTAACATTTATTTTATGTCACTATTTTTTTTTTTTTTTTTTGGTTTTTGGGTCACACCCGGCAGTGCTCAGGGGTTACTTCTGGCTCCATGCTCAGAAATTGCTCCTGGCAGGCACGGGGGACCATATGGGGCACCAGGATTTGAACCGATGACCTTTTGCATGAAAGGCAAACGCCTTACCTCCATGCTATCTCCCGGGCCCTTATGTTACTATTTTTATAAATGCTATAACTAAGAATTGATTTATAACTTAAGAGGGTATATGCATAAAATATTAATATCATAAAATTCTGGTTCAAATAACAATTTAAATTGCCAATTCAATCAACAATTTGTCTATTGTCTATAAATTTTTATTATGTTTTTATATGGCCAAAATAGGCAGTAACTTCATTATTCCCCATGCTCTGGACCATAGCAAAACCTACAATAATGTTTGACAAGTTTGATATAGCTACTAACCAGTCAATTTACATTCCTATAGATCTTAAATTTTTCAGTAGAAAAACGATTCAATTTTACGGATTCATTCTTCTTTTTGCAGACCTACTCAAGAGGTTCTAGGCAGCTCACAGTTCCCAATTCTGCAGAAATTCCCAGCATTCCCAGCCATCCTAGCCCACAATTCTCCAGCAATTCCCAATCATCCTGGGTTTTAATTAGATGGACTAAGACTACTACCTTGCACTACAGATTACCTGGTTTACCCTGGCAGTAATCAGAAGCCTCCAGGGGTGTATCATGTAATGAATGCTCAGAGACCATATGGTGCCAGAGACAGTACAAGAGTTAGCTACATATAAGACATGTGCAATCTCTCTACTTTTGTACTATCTCCTCACTCTCTGGATTTACTTAATGCCAAATATTGTTGCATAAGCAGTGGTTTTTAGTCTTTCAATGCCTACAGACTGTAGATAGGTACTGAAAAATCACAGAAGAAATAGCTTTTCAAAAAATCATCAAAATATTTAAGAAAGTATATGGAAGTTGCAATGAGATTGGGGGATGAATGTTAACTAGATTTATTTTTATTTTTCAAAGTATGTGAATATCAAATTATTATTCATTTTACTTGAAACTCTTATATCATGAAAATCATACCTCAATTCAAGGAAAAATGTAAATGGTTGTATAATTAATAACTACTTTGGTAATAAGATAATGGACTCTGTTCTCCAAAACAAAATATCTTTGTTCATTAAAAGACCTGGCAAGGATAATTATAAAGGAATTAGGTTTTCTTATTGGCTAAGATAATTCTTTAAACTTTAATTAGTTTTGGTATTTAGCCACACATAGAATGCCCCAAACTTACTCCTGGCTCTGTCTCAAGGGTCACTCCTGAAAGTGCTCAGGGAACAGATAATAAAATTTCAAAATCAAATCTAACAGCCAAGAGCAAGATAAGCAGTTTATCTACTAATCCACAATTTGCATTTCTTATTCCAAACTAAATTACATTTTTAAAATTATTATCATAATTTGTGGCAGTGGATAGAGAGTTTGCCTTTCATGTGGCTGATCCAGGTTTGATCCCTGGCATCCCATATGATTTTCCAGAGTCTATTAGGATGGTTTTCTAAGTGTAGATAAAGGAATCACTGGGCAGAGCATCTCAGTATGGCTCCAATACAAAATGAAACAAAAATTATTGTAGTAAGCATTCATTATCAGCACACTATAGAATTTGAAAGTAAAAAATGCCAAGCTGAATTACCCTTCATGTGACTAAGTTCCTCTGCTTTGCTTTCTCTCAATATTCTTTCCTTTAATAATTTTACTAGAAAAAAAATATATATATACCAAGCCCCTTTTATATAATATACCCCAGACTTAGGGTATTTAAGACTACCTTTTTTTTTCAAAATATTCTGTAATTTTGATAAATATATCAAGATCTGAGTAATTTGCCAAGACCAAGTAAACAGGAGTTTGGTAGTACTAAAAATGTAAACTTTGCAGGGTGGGGTGGTGTGGTGCTCAGGAGTTACTCCTGGTTCTGCACTTAGAAATAATTCCTGGCATACTTAGGGACCATATGCTATGTATGGATTGACCCTGGTTGACCATGTAAAAGGCAAATGCCCTACCCACGGTGCTATTGCTCTGACACCAGAAATGTTAACTTATAAAACAAATTTGGGTGAGCTCAACTTTGGAATATAATATTTATTAATTAAAAACTCACCCAAAACAGATCATTGTGACCTTCCTTTTATTTTTGTTTTTCTTCTCTTTTGATTTTAGGCCACACTCGCTGATGCTCCTGAATAGCACTCAGAAATCGCTCCTGGCTTGGGGGATCTTATGGGATGCTGGGGGTTAGAACTGTGGTCTGTGTTTTGGGTCAGTAGAATACAAGACAAATGCCCTACCACTGCTCCATTGCCATGACCTGTAAGCTTCCTTTTTTAAAATAGAAACAAACTTTATTTAAAATATCTGAGAAAGGGGAGGAGAGAAAGGGAGTAACATGCTCAACAGTGAAGGTGGCCTTCTCCAAAGATATACAAAGCCCAAGCACATCCCAGTATTAAAGTAGGAGAGGTGAAATTCCACATCTCAAGAGAGGAGCTACATGAAGCAACATGTGATAGGGCACCATGTACCCAGGAAGCACATGTGACTCTTATTGATTAGATGTTTCATGCATGATTCAAAAAATTATTCTTATTAGAGGATAGATGAATACTGTGAATTCATAGAAATAAGATAACATATAGAAAAATGTTCCCATTTAAAAGTGATATAAGTGTAAATTATAAAAAATTCAGCTAGAATATATCGAAGGTAAAACATTAATGTTTCATGGCAAAATTGTCTAGTGTTGGGCATTAAATTTGCATTTATCTTAAATATTAACAATTGGGAAATCACCCCATTGTTTTCATCAGAGTCAAGCCATAACTCCCCGCCATACAAGCACAAGAAAATATGTATAGAAAAGAAAAACTTTGTTTAACGACAAGTTTGATTCATTCATTATAAGTATTAATATTTCAAAGATGATTATATGTTTTAATAATAATCATAAATACTTTTAAATTTTCTCTCAGTAGAAAAGTGAAATTAAACATTTCTCAGAAACTCCACCCTTATGTAAATATTTACATATATCAAATAGTGACATTTTAAGTTCATTATCTTAATAATTCATACAATATTTTCATGAAATGTTAATAACAAAGTATTAATAAGTATTAATAATTTACTATAATAATTATAGTTAATAAATTCAGAAGATATTTTTGAAATGTTATTGTAGAATTTTGATTGGTAAATCTTATTCTGCCTGTTGTTAATGTAAAATTCAGTAAACATAAATACAACAAATGGAATATAAACTGACCCTGAAAAGGGGACCGTGTTTGCTTTTTTACTCCATTCTTCTATACCCAGACATCTGATACATGTGGATTTTTAATATATTTGTTTAATAAAAGAATCATTGAATGATGAATCAGTAGAATCATTGTGTACTTTTGTTGTTTTGTGCCATACCAGCAATGCTCAGGATTTACTCCTGGCTAAGTAAAGAATCCTAGAGAAATTGGGGGATCATTTGGGGTGTCAGGATCAAAGATTACATCCAGGATGGCTATGTGTAAGTAAGGCTAGCCATTACTTGAAGTATAATTTCTCCAGTCATTATTTTGAAATAATTTCTATATACTAAAAAAAAAAAAACAACAACAACTTTGAAATACCAATATACTAGCACTGAAGATGCTAGCTCATATTTTTTCAGTTGTTACTTCCTTAACATGTTTTATGGTTTCTTGCACTATTGAAGTTAGTGGCATTTTTTTTCCTGCAAAAAAATGTAGAACTAAAGCGCATTATAAATAAGCACAGAACTTCTATAAGACGTGTCTTCCTACTCAGTGGATCATTTTCCAGAAAGGACATGCAAATTGGCACAATCATTTTTCAAGTATTTTTAAATCATTTTGGAAAGCATGATTTTCTTTTCTGTTTATTTTTAAATAAGAAAATATATCAAAGAGAAATAGGAGGAATGTGAATCATCAGTCAAGTAAAGCAAATTCATTCTCCTTTTTCCGTTCTACTTATATTCATATTTTCTAAAGATTTATCTTCTGAGTGTATTGCTTTTGGAGGTCCCAGGACAAAATTTTCTTGAAAGACAATCAATCAAAGTAATTTACACTGCTAGTTAAAGACATATGTTCCATAATTATATTAAATGTTAACACCATATCTTAATTATAAAAATTTTCTTTGAAAATAAAATTTTAAACTAGACTATATCAAAGGTAAAGTTCAATCTAAAATTCAGAGATTAAGAGTTCAAGTACCTGAAAAGGCAATTTTTTTGCCAAAAGTTTATTTGTTTTTATAGTGATAATTATGCATTTCTCATACTCAGTTATGTTCAAATGTTGTTATTTAGATGGGCCAAGATTTCTTACTATTTAATGTTCAAAAAGAAAAAGATTGAGTAAAGTAAAAGCACTCTGGAAGCACAGAACAAGGTATTGGTTGGGGAACATTTTTATAATAAGAGTATGCGTGTCATAAAGCTCTTGAAAATTTTCAAATTGCCTATGGTTTCAAGGTGATAAAGCACCAATAATAATAATAAAAATAGGTCCTCCAAATGTCAAACTATTCTTTCTATCCTACTCTGATTCCTTTATTTTTCATTAGGTGGCACTGTCTCTCATAGTTGAGTCTGCAAAGGTTCAACTGAAAATATCATACTCTGAGCAAAATCTTTCAATTAGCAGGGCATGTATTTTTAGTCAAGAGAATCTACAAACCACTCACCCAAATCAGAACACTGGACAACTCGAAGATGGCACTGACATCGGAAGGGACACATTGGTCCTAAGGGATCTATAACAGGAAATTCAGGCTTACGGGGGACCTCTTCTGAACCATCCCCAGAAGCCTCATCTTCAAGCATAAAGTCAAATAAGCCTTTCTGTTGAAAAGGGCCAGCCCAAGAAACTTGGACAAGCAGAAGAATAATGATGGCGGCCTTCATCTTCTATCTCATATGTTTTCGAAACCAAGGAACCTAGGAAACAAACCAATGTTTAGAACAGCATTGCTTGATTTTGTATAACTGACATCCCACAGTGGAGACAGCACAGAGAAAAAGAAAATAATGGCTTTTCATTGACTGGCAGTTCTTAGGAATCAGCACTTTAGAAATACATTTGAAAGAAAAGGTGCTTAAAGCACCCATAAAAGGCTAATTTGACTTTCTACTCTAATGGAAACTGCAGACTATTTAATTCTGCTTCATTGGATTGGGGGAGTGAATTGACGATTTGCTATTTACTTAGACTTCTTGTGAAAGGTTGATGATGATGCTGATAATGGACTGTTCAAGGCCCTCTCAGCACAGGCCATGCCATATTCAATCACAAAAGAGATCTCTCATCCTAGTTCAGAAACGTCTCTGGAATTCAATCCTATCACTCCATCTCTGTGTATTTATCCTGGTTGATGCCATTCCCATCACTCACTAAACACTGTCAAGAGCTTCCAAGGGATTTGTGCCGAAGATCTCTTTTCCAGGCCATGGTCTATTCTATTACCTAATATCTGCTTACAGCTAAATGCAACTGGATTAATCTACTGCAAACACTGCCAACTTTCCCATTGCTTGACAGAGAGGTCTGACAGCTTCCCTCCTCTGTTCTACATTTCAAACCATTCATAATGTGATACCAACTGATATTCTAGCCACAATATTCTTGGAGAGATTTCCATTTCAATATCCAAGCACACATATACTTCTCCACACACTATTCACAATAAATTGCTATTTAAAGCACCTACCTTGTAAGACTGTGGCAAAGTTTAAAGGTGGGGATGAGCCTCCCTGCTGTGTTTCCTGGCTCATCCAAGCAATATGTTGCTTTCTCCCTCTCCTTTCTCCAAAGCACAATTGCTCAGACCTCTTTTAAAGAACTTATCAAATAATACTGTGCTTTGTTTTGCATACTTGGTCTGCCCCTTTCTCCCAACTAGAAGATGTACTCCTCCAGGGCGTGCCTTTTTAGTCTTTGTTCTGTTCTCCAGCTTGCACAATATTATGCACAGAAATGACTCAAATGGCCATCAATTTATTAGCAATACAAGTTGCTCAATTTTGTTCCAGGAAGCAGTCCTGCTTTTTGAGACCACAAAATATTCTTTGTTTCAATAACAAATATTAAAAATCCTCAACTTGGTTAGGTAAGATCCACCTTGACAGAACAATTTTGTCTAGTTTCTCAAACTGATCATTTCATATATATTAATTAAATATGAAGAGGAAAAATAGCATATTTATGTATTATTTTATTGGCTGACTCGTTAAGGTTATCTTGTCAAAATACTAGCAAGAAGTACAGCATCCTACAGCTTTGTCTTTCATTCATTATACAGTTATGCTGATTTGATTGCTTTTTTGACTGCTACAAATGCAGTAAATATGATTAAGAAAGTTAATGTAGAGAGAAAAGACAATTTTTAAGTTGATAGTAAGAAACCCCAACCCCACTGAAACTCTCAAGTAATTCCAGAATAGAGTGTAGATTTGTCTAATATCAAATCTTTGAATTTTATGCTTATAACAAAATTAAAGCTGTATATCATAACCATAATTATTAGAAAATTATTTGGATTCCTTATCCAAATGTAGCATATGCAAAAAAAATTTTTTATGCCTTAACCTCATTGAATCTGGGAAAATATTCGTCAAGATCCTCTGAAGAGAAAACATTATTAGTGTCTTGCACTTTGGCTATTAGTCACTGATTAAAAAAAATCATTGTGCTACTAAAAAATATCAGAGGTGAAACATCCATGGGTTTCTGGTTTTCAGTTTTTAAATACCATGTAGATTATTATGTGCCCTGTCCCTTTAAGTTGATTATCAAATTTCCTTTAAGAACCCCTTATCCCTCTTACAAAGTAGCTCTCTAAAGTAGACCCTATTGTTTTGACAATGTTTTTTCTGGATAGGATCTTTGGGAGCTGAGTGGGTTTTCTGTCTGTTTCACATTAAAATGCCACATTTATGGTTTACCACAAGTTTGCAAGCCTTGCATATTTAATGTCTTACAATTTTAGCAGAAAAATGGAGCAAAGTAATTGCAGATTTAATAAATAGCAACAAAAAGTAATGCAGATGTTGGTTGCCTTTTTTTAATTGAAAAAAAAATATTTTCTCCAGAGCAGAAAATGTCTGGCTCTTTCTCTAATTTAAAAAAGGAAATTGTAACATCCAGAGGAATATATCATTGACATTTGTGTACTTTTTTTTTTTTTTTTGGCTGAAGTTGACCCTGAACAGGAAGTGCCCACATTTTACTTAATCTAGCTCTCAATTGTTTGTATGCACTTTTCCTTGCACATGAGCATTTTAATCCATAATATTTTAGGGAGGAATATGGCAGGGACCTTTATACTAATTCCTCCAAAAAAATCTCTGCCTTTAAATAAATGTCATGATACTAGAAAAGAGCATGTGCAAACATAGTGTGAACAATTGATCCTAATTATTTCCTTAATCATTTCTGTCCTATCTTAATAAATCAGAAGAACCAAAATATTGCTCACACAGAAACTATGGTAAAGAAATAGGTACTATAATTCAAGTGACACATTTTAAAATATTCATGCTTGATCCCAAAACATAGAACTCCTCTCTAAATGCTAATTGCTAAGAATAACATTTCTAATTCATACAAAGTTTACACAAGTTTTGCTAAAAATTCTCTCTTCCCTTAACTTACCTCAACCCATGAAATTTTATCATTCCAATCAACATCACTGTGTTGTTATTAATTAATGCCTTGGAGATTGTCAAAGTCAAATTTTAATTCTTAGGAGACAGTTGAAATTTTTGCAAAGCAAATAAAGCTAATTGCAAAGCAAAACTAAAATCTTCCATATCTTAAAAAAATATAAAGAGCTAGTAAGAGAGGAAGGATTTAAGAATTAACAGTCATAATATTACATGTCCATAAATAGGTGCTACTATAGGAAATAATTGGTTCTTTTCTGGTCAAACTGCAAGAAAAAGCCACATATTTATATCCCTGGACCTCTATACACCAGAAGTCATCATGTTTCCCTGTTTTGAAATTAGAAAAATACCAATAGCCGACTATGTACTGAATGTAACTTATATTAAAAGTTCATTTGATTAAAACTTTGACAGTCTGTTCTTTATTTATTTCTTTAAGAAATCATCACTGATATTATTTTAGTTAGATCTTAAATAATAATTATAATTCTTTAATGTCTATAATTTTCTTATTATAATTTCTATCCTATTATTGAATTTAGAACTATATTTAGGACAAGTAAATCACATTAGTGTTTTGAGGCAAAAATTTCTCAAAATAGACAGGAATTCTGAAGTCAGTTACAGCCTTAAAACTATCTTCTAATTACAAGTAATTTAACAGTTGAGAACACTTATAATGGTTGAGAAGACTTCCTAAAGAGTTAAAAACATATTTTACAAACACAAACATAAAATATACACATCAAGTCCTAAAGTTAGATTACAAGTTTTAAAAAATAAACATCTTTGCAAGAACAGAAAAAACTAAAATACATTCAACCACTTGCCCAAATATTTAGCTTCTGTTTTCAAGCAATACTTGTTTCAAATGCTGCATAAAGATGATTCCAAGTTTAGCTCAACTTTTCTCTCCTTTTTTTGCCTTTTCTCAACAAATCGTTCCTTTTTGCTCTCCACTTGATTGAAGTATTATTGCTCTGCAGCTGAGTTCAGGACGATTTATTGAAAAGCATACCTTTCAATCCGGGGATTTGCCTCAGGAGCAAAGCTGAGATGTAATTACACTAAATTCAGTCCAAGCAAGAGCTTGCAGGTGTGGGGAGAAGGAGGGGTAGGTGCGTCACTGACTGTCACTAAAGCTTCTGCTTCTACTCCATAGCACAGTCAAAAAAGTAAGGTTTCCCTCAATGAACACAATCCGGCTGACACCCACATTAGATCATATGGTAATGATATGTCTCTTGTATTCTAGCCAGAAACTTTATCGGTCTCTTCCAGCCCTCTCACTTGCTTTACTCCTTTTGCATCTGTTTAAATTAGTAGCGTGGAACAACCTGACTCAAATTTTGTCTTATTCTGTTGCTTCATTTCCCCTTAAATATCGGAGCTCAAGACTTACTTCCCCCTCCCCCATTTATACTGCACTATCTCCCCCTTATAGTTTTGCTTACAAGGAATATATATTATATTTCTGCAAATAGCAGTTATTCTTGTAGGAGGCATATGTCCACAAATGGAGTGGAGTTCATCTTGTAGTCTTTTTAAATGTGATCTATGAAAACAAATGAGTAGTTTTATGTGAAAACATTTATTTGGATTTTTACTTGATTGGGCTGTTTTTCTAATTCAAGTACCATGATGGAAGGCTTTTAATTTATTAATGTAATATTTTGAGTGTACTTCTAAATGGTTTTGGAAGAAAGCCATAGTTTTTGCATGAAAAGCATGTCATTTATTACTTTTATTATTCAGTTTAAAAATACATGAGTTGACTTTGTATTGTGTATTTTTATGTTCTTAGAAGCTAGAATTGGTCACAGTTTATTCTATATTTCATATAATAGTAACAATATTTTTATAATAGAAATAAAAAACCTCAAATTTCTATAATATTTTCTATATAATAGACAATCCCCCCCTTATTTCCTCCTTTATATGTGTGTCTCTCTTTTTTGACTTGTATACTTGTTTCCAGGTGGAAATTTAAAGTTCACATCTGTGAAGCATAAGAAGACACCCCTCTGTCTACCTTTCTCTTTCCCTTCTCTAGTCATCAAAGTGTAGAACTTTACAAGGATGATCTTCTTGCCCAGATGAAACTTGAAGGAATTAAAATTCTTAAGTGAGTATCTAAATGAGGGAAGAGTGCTATCTCATGGAGAGTTTACCTTCTTTCTTCAACCAGACCATCCAATTAATATTTTTAATTAATTAAATTATACGTTAAGTGGTTAGATTGTGTTAATATTTATGGTGTTGAGATAAAAAGGTGCTTAAGCCTATTACCACCAACGTGCTAACTACCCTCCACTAATATGCCTAGATCAGGTCTAGTTTAGTTATTCATAAATGATGAAGAAATATTCAGGGGCTCAATCAATAGCACAATGGTAGGGTTTTGCCTTGCACGCAGCTGGTCCAAGACAGACTGTGGTTCGAGTCCTATTATCCCATATAGTCCCCTAAGCCAGGAATGATTTCTGAGTGCTTAGCCAGGAGTAACCCCTGAGTGTTACCAGGTGTGGCCCAAAAACAAACAAACAAACAAACAAAAAAAACAAAAAAAAAAGAAATATTTGGTTAACATTTAAATAAACTTAGTTCATGATTAAAACTAGCTGCAACATGATAAAAATTATCTGCAGTCTGGTTTTCTTCTTATAAAAACCCAAACTCAATGAAGTATATAGAAAAAATAATGACAATAGTAAACCTATTTTCTTCTTCTGAATAGGCCCATATTCTCTTCTTGAACCTCTCTCTATATATATCTCTCTCCCCTCTCTCACAGAACATCTGCCTTAATTTCTTTCAATAAAACCATTTTGCTTCCATAAAAGTAATGATTATGAAAAGAAAAACAGAAACAGAGAAAGGAGCTTAAAAGTAATATTTTTTTTGCAAAGTAGAAACAAGGCAAGAAAAGGTAGTGCACACAACATCATACTGAAGTGATCATCATCTTTTATTAAATAGAAGCATTTGCATTTTGGTTTATTTTCTATATCTTTCCTTGGAGGATAAGTTATGTGAATGTAGAAAAAACTTATGTAACTTGGTTCAGGAAGCTAGTACAATGAGCAGAGCATACTTTCAAGTGGAAATCTAGGTTCCATCCTGTCAAGCATTATTTTCCCCTAGTTTCCCACCAGGAGTGATATCTATTGCAGGACCAGGACAAAGTGCTGAGTACCAAATACCAAATCAAAACAAAATAAAGTATTACTTAAACTTTCTCAATGTCATTTTTCAGAATTATAAAATTTATTAAAATGATATATTTAGGGCAGGAGAGATAATATAGTGGATAAGGCACATGCTTTGCATATGGCTGACCTGGGCTTGATTCCTGGCATCACATATGGTCCCCTCGAGAGCCTGTAGAGTGACAACTATTCACAGAGCCAGTAGTAAAACTTTAGTACAGCTCAGTTTATCCTCCCAAAAAATTCTGAGTGGAGCAAAATGATACGTCATAATGGTGGAATGAAGAGATGTGTCATCTTTTTTTTTTTTTTTTGGTCACACCCGGCAGTGCTCCTGGGGTTACTCCTGGCTCCATGCTCAGAAATTGCTCCTGGCAGGCACGGGGGACCATATGGGGCACCGGGATTCGAACTGATGACCTTTTGCATGAAAGGCAAATGCCTTACCTCCATGCTATCTCCCAGGCCCCAGATGTGTCATCTAAGAGATGTGTGCATATATAAAAAGTAACCTTTTAAATTCTGTATGGTGATAGTGTGTGTGTAGAACTCTATATCACATTTGTTTTTTAGCTGAGTAAGGAAATAATATTTTCTAGTACCACTTAAATATGATAAAAACACTTTGTTCTTTTGTACTTAAGGTTATAAAACTGATAAAAAGTACAGCAGAAACTAAACTTTTGTTATAACACCTAATCTAGATTTTAACTACTATACTATACTTTAATAAATAGCCAATATTTAATCCAATAGAAAATAAATCGCAAAATTAATCTTGTAGGCTATTTGAAAAACTATGAATTATT
>PVKC010004040.1:0-36916 GCA_004027635.1 Crocidura indochinensis | reverse complement strand
CCTCCCCCTCCTCTCTATTCCACTCCCTTCTCCTCCCCTCTCCTCCCCTCTCTTTCCCTCCCTCCCCCTCCCCTTCCTTCCCTTCCCCTTCTCTCTCCCTTCTCTTCTCTCCTCTCTCCTCTTCTCTCTTTCTTCTCTGCTGTTCTCTTCTCTCTCAATCTCCCTTCTATCTTTCAATTAAATGAGCACTAGGGACTAAACTCAGGGCTTTGCAAAAGCTTGTGTTCTACCACTTGACCTGTACCCTAGTTCCAAATCTCTTTGAAATGCCCCCTTTGAAGTGCTGTTTTGAAGAGAAGGTTTTAATCTCTATTGAAGGAGGATTTTCCACAAATAAACAATATTGGAATTTTTTTAAGTGGATGGAGATATTTGTTTAACTGTAGGTTTTTGTGATTAATTTTGAGAATAATATTATCATTGTCAAAAACATAAGTATATTCGAGATGTTACTTCATATTCTGATGAAACAAAAGCCATTTACAATATAATGTCTGATAAAAATTAATTACTGTTGAATTATGTCATCAGCAGATGGCATACTAATGAAACTAATTTGGGATGCTGATTTCTAATATAAGTCACTTCATATGCTACTTTATAGCAAGAAAGTGAACTAAATACGGGCTAGTGGGATCAAACCTGGTTTGGCCACATGTAAAGCAAGCATCCTACCAACTATAGTATTCCTCCAGGCACCATATTTTAATTATTTTATTTAAACACTATGGTTCACAAAGTTGTTCATATTATAATAATTTCTGTCTTTCAATGTTCTAACACCATTTCCACCACCACTATAATATTTCTTCACTATACCCCCAGTTTCTCATCCACACCAAAGCTTTCTCTCTTGGCAGTTACAAAATGATTAACAATATTTTGATTGTTACAACTAAATGGTAATGGTATTGTCCTTCAAAACAGTTAGTAACAGAAAATTTGGGCAAACTGTTCTACCTCATAATGAGATTCTTAAATCATTGTCTGAAGATTTAATAAGTTGGTTGTTACTAAGTTCTGCATTCTGTGTTGTATTTGTTTTGCGATCTTAGGTGGCTTCTATGTTACTTTCATATCTTATTTAGTGTGGTTTTTACTAGTGTGTCAGAATTGGAAAATTTTGAAGTGCCCCAAAATTCTAGCATCTATGTTGCTGGGCTGAAGAGTTTACATGACAGTGGTTGTGGGATGTGGCTGTGGCTGTTGGGACTTCCAGAAGTATGGAGGGGTGGAGGAGACTGCCTACTTCCGCTAGTGAGGACCCCAGAATTTTCAACGCAAAACCCAGGAAAACTGGTGTACTTTTAACTCAATTTATTTAGTAATTTTAATTGAGTAATTTTAATATTAAATTAAGCTTAATTTATTTAATACTAAATTTAAGAAAATGAATTTTTTGGGACTGGAGTGATAGCACAGCAGTAGGGCATTTGCCTTGCATGCGGCCAACCCAGATCAGACTTGGATTTGATCCCCAGGATCCCATGTGGTCCACCAAACCTGTCAGGAGTTATTTCTGAGAGCAGAGCCAGGAGTGACCTCCAGGTGTGGCCAAAACATAAAAGCAAACACACAAACAAACAAAAAACAAAAATGAAAGAAAGGAAAAGAAAAAATAATAAGTTTCTCAACTTTGGAGTAATTCTGAAATTATAAATGTTTTAGGTAATTATCTTGCATTATTACAGTGAATTTTATTTGTATAGAGTTGTAGGTACTACTTTCTGATTTTTTGGGGGGGGCCACACCCGGTGATGCTCAGGGGTTACTCCTGGCTATTCGCTCAGAAGTTGCTCCTGGCAGACACGGGGGACCATATGGGGCACCGGGGGATCGAACCGCAGTCCGTCCTAGGTTAGTGCAGGCACCTTATCTCCAGCGCCACCGCCTGGCCCCTACTTTCTGATTTTAATGTGATCTTTTATTCTTAGGAAAATAAATTATTACTTTACAGCTGGCTTTTTGGTTTCAGCGAATAATGCAACATGCATTTTGCAAACAACAAATCAGGTAAAAGAAAATTGTTCTTATTAACTTAATACTTTTTAAGTCACATACTTCATTTCTAATTTGTCAAATATGTTTCCAATTACCTTCAGCAGTTAGTGTGCATAGTTTGCAGTGGGCTCAGTAGACTCATTTCGGCTTTTGTTTGTGGACAAGAATACTTATTAGCAAATCCAAGTGGGAATTAAAATTACAGCACCAGCAGGTAATTTCTTGGACAAATTAGTATTTGGGTCTCTAATGTGGAGGAAGGGAAAGATTTTTACTGCACTATTGAACTGGCTCATGCTTCCATAGCGAAAGATTGCGCCAGAGGCCACTGTGCTGGGAAGAAGTCCAAGAGAAGCTATGAACCTTCTGTTATGAGTGACTTGTCTCTGTTCTGAGAACACATGTTGGTGTTCAGAGAGAAAGAGCCGAAACTGTTTTGTAAGAGCAGTGGGAAAATTTAACTACATGTGTTGACAAATTCATTTCCATAACAATACATAAATGCCATATATGTTTCTGTTTCTTATTAAAATTATTTCAATATCATTGTTACAATTAAATGTTTTCCCACAAAGAAATATAAGAAACTCGATTTACACTGTCCTAAAGTGACTTTCTAAATATTAGTTTTATTTTCTAAATAATTGACCCCATCCCAACTTCTTTAGATAGCATACATAATTTTCTGTTGTTTTGCTTTTGTGTGTGTGTGTGTGTGTCTGTCTGTCTGTCTGTGTGTATTTCTGACTTTGCTCAGGGATCACATTTGGCAGAATTGGGGGAATCATATGGCATGCTGGGAATTCAATCCAGGATAATCATCTGCAAAGCAAGTGTCCTACTCACTACACTCTCTCTCCAGCCCCCAAATAGCATGCATAATTTTAAAACAAACATGTAAAATTTATTTTTCTGTAAAATATATTTGACTCAGGCAGTTAAAATGAAGTAGTTGATGGAAAGATAAAATTGGTATTACAGATTTTTCATGTTTGCTTGTAAGATAGCTTCTAATCCTTGCTATATCATGAGAATATTCAGAAACCGCTTTTAAAAATGTCAAGTGATTTCCCCTTTCTTCTACCAAAGGGATATTTACAGCAACTAGAAAGACTCCTCCCATCTCCCTTCTTATATCTCCAATAGAGCCACATTACTGGGATCACCTTGATCATTATCATAATTGAAAGAATAAAAATAGATGGTACCAAGACCAGGCGGTCTTATGTCCATTTGGTGGAAATAAAAATGATCAGACTTGAATATGAAATCCAAAGTCAATGACAACAGAAATGATACCCAATCTACATCAAGCTGTATATGGGTGGAACAGTTGCATTAGCATTATGGGGGATAGAGGAGGGGAAGTGGGATGCATGCTTTGAACAGGGGTGGAAGGAGGACAACACTGGTGGTGGAAATACCCCTAATTCATTATTACTATGTGCCTTAAATATCACTGAAAATTTTTCACTTTGCCTGAATTAAAAAAAAAACTATATAAAATGGATGTTAAGTACTGGGGCCAAAGCAGTGACATAGTGGTAGGGCATTTGTCTTGCACGCAGCTGACCCAGGATGGACCACGGTTCAAACCACCATCTCCCATATGGACCCCCACTCCAGGAGCGATTTCGGAGTTGCATAGTGAGGAGTAACCCCTGAGCTTCACCAGGTGTGACCTCAAAACCAAAATAAATAAATAGTCAAGTTTTGTCTGGATTTTGAATGTGACAATGGCTTAATTTTTCAAGGGAAGTCTAACATATATTTTCCATTATAGTATAGTTTTCCACTTCAGGTTATATTCTTTTAACTAAATATCCATATCAGAACAATGTAGAGTTTGTTTTATTTTTAGGTGATGAAAGTAAAATTTTTCAGTCTCTATAAAAAAAAACAGTATAAAAAAACAGTATAAATACTTTTAAATATTTTTAAAGCAGAATTACTACATAATTCATTAACTCTATACTACAGTCCTATTTTAAAATTTTTGAGAAATGTTCATACTCATCTTTATAGACTGAATCAATTTTATATTTCAGCAGTGATGAATAATAATTCTTTTACTTATGCATCTTCATAGGCATTTATTTCTTTCCTTTATATATAGGGTGCAGATGCATACAGTTAAATATGAGGAATTATCATAAATATTCTTGAAAAATCTATGAATCCCTATTAAGCTATATATGATTGCTATTCAGTTTTTGATAATTAATATAATTAAGGACAATATAATTTTCCTTGTATGTAGTGACTATGATGTATATATATATATATGTAACTAAGAAAATGTGGGCTCTCTATGCAGTAATTTCTTAGCAGCATTTATGAATTAACTATATATAGACATGTTCTGGTGAAATCTTTTGCCAAATATTGATCAGAGCTCTTTACCCAAATTCTACAGAATGAATATCTTTAGAAATAACTTCTTTGTCCATTTTTCACTTGAAAATCAGTTATTTCATTACTCTTCTTTAGAATGGATCTTAAAAGGGTCCATGAAGGTTCAGTATTTTTATAAACTGATTATAAATTTCTTGACTCTCCTGGCTCAATACAAGACCTCATGCTTTTGTGAAGTATACAAAAAGAACTTCTCAGATTAAATCCATTCTGGAAACTTCAGAATTCAAACATAAAACAATAAACTCAAGATTTCTGTTCAGGGGCTGGAGTGACAGCACAGCCATTTAGGTGTTTGAATATAACTGATCCAGGTTTGTTTCCCAGTATCCCATATGGTCCCCCTAGCCTGCCAGGAGTGATTTTGAGTAAAGAGCTAGGAGTAACCCATGAGCACTACTGGGTGTGGCCCAAAAACAAACAAAAAATAACACAAGATTCAACGACTCACACAGAGAGCCAATTTCTGTAACAACTTTGGATACTTTATAGAATATCAAGGAATGCATGCCAGCCAAGATACTTAATGTCCTTGAAGAGCCATATTTTATATTCAGAATTAATATTGAAATCTTCTAATCCATACTATAACATAAGATTTATGTGAAAAATTAAAAATACTATTTCATGACACAAAAAGTTCAGCAGACAAGCACATGACACATTTAATATCTCATATATCTATACACATATTACAGAAAGTTTAAAGCAAAGAAATTATTTCATATTACTATTAAATATCTTAGTAATAATATGAAAAATTAGCATTTATACTCATAAATTATTTAGTTCAATTTCTATAGTAATTTATCAGAACAAAGGAAATAATTTTATGAGGGTGCTAGAGAGGTTGTATTAGGTAAGCTAATTTACTTGCATGCAGTCAACCAGGGGTTGATGACTGGATCTCCAGCTCCTTAGAACTGATCTGCAAATGCTAACCCAGAATCTAAGCACACCTTAGGTCCCTCCAAATAACTATATTTTTTTAGGCTGAAAACTTTGTGTCAACATTATATAGTTATGATTGTTTTAAGTTGCAAATGGCTGAAATAAAGTGCTAGCTATATGATTAAATCGTTCTTTATATTTTATATAAAGTAGATAGGTATGAATGATTGGACAGCTAAAATATATGACTCATCTTATAGAACTGTATATAAGATATAAAGCTATATCTTATATCTGTATCTTATCTGTTATAGAACTCATTAGTCAAAATCTATTTTAGCTACTTCAGCTGTTATTATTTACTCCATTTAAAAAATACTGTTAGAAAACATGACAGAAACCAGAAAATGTGTTAAGTAGTTTATTCAAAAAATAAAATAGAGCTGTAGATACTGTATAGCAAGTTAGATGGTAGCCTTGCACACAGCAAATCTGAGTTCAATCTCTAGCACTCCATTTAGCCCCCAAACTCTCCCATAAGTGTTCTCTGAGTACTGAACTGAGATTGCCAATTGAGAACCCCTCACCTGAAAATCCAAACCAAACAAAAAATGTTTAAGAAAAATAAATCAGGTGAGAGTTTGTTGAAATTTTGAGCTCATATTCTCAGAAAAAAATGCATATTTCTATATACATATTCACTTGATTTTTTGTAAACACTTACATGAAATTATTTTGAAATTTATTTGTTACATGCTGACATCAGTCTCCAAATTTTCTTTCCGAGAACTGAAAGCCCCTAGTCAATGAGGAAAGAAAATAATGATGCAGGACATTGTAGTCTCTCCTTTAGTATTCCACATCTGCATTTTCTTTGTTAACATTTCCTCATCTATATTTTCTCTAAATGGTCTGCATCACCCACTTCTCAGTGCAAGGAAGAGTTTACAAGTCTTTTTGGTAATGAGAATCACTCCCTAGCTATAATAGACAATCTCTCCATTGGTTAGACAGATGAGTACCTACCCTGTCCTGGGCAGCATCTTTAAGTATTCCCTCATCATGTGGCTTAGCTTCTAATCAATTTCTGCTAAGTTTTAGGTAGCCTCTAAATCTAGACTTTATGAAAATATTCCTATGGACTGACTCCCTTTGTTATTTGCTCTCACTAGCAGATAGCCACAGGGCTAGAGATACAGAGACGAGACTAGCATGACAGCTAGTAGCATGGAGCAGTTTTTGAGCAGTGTAAATCCAAAACTCCTTTGAAGCTTTCAGAAAGACAAAAAAAGGGAAGACTTAGTTAAGATTAAGTGATGGGGTTTTAAACTGTTATGCACCATCGCTGTCGACAGTTTAGAACACGAGAATGAAGTATAAAGAGTAAAATGCAATTTCTTGCTTGGGCATCTCCAGGAATAACAGATAAACTGTATTTTCTGGCAGGTTTAGTGTAGCAGATTCAGATGTTTCTTTGCCTAAGAAATAAGACAAAATGTAATTAGCAGTGCTCAAAACTCCATCATTATAAATATTAAATATAAATTTTAACTCACCATTTCCAGCTATCATGTTGTGCGTGATTTGATAATTATATGTAAAATACTTTGAGAAATTTAAAATAAAACTCTCTAAGTGACCATTTTAACTTTTAAAAATCTACATACTCACACATGTAATAAAATTTAAAATATTGGACCTATATCTGTAATTTAATTGTTATAAAAGTTTTTATTGTATTCTGTACTTTTAGATTATTAATGGTTGTATTGTTTTCTGTACTTTGATATTTTTTATTTACCAGAATTTTGATTAATAGAGTTTGAGTTGAATCACCTTGAGATACACAATTACAAAGTTGTTCATGGTTGAGTTTCAGTCATGCAATGTTACAATACTCATTCCTTCACCAGTGCAATTTTCTCCCACCAATGTTCCATGTTTCCTTTCCTCCCCCACCCCCTGGAAACCTCTAAGGCAGAAATTTTTTTCTTTGTATCTCTCCCTTTTTCGTTTTAAATGCTGTGTTTCAATATTGTTACTGAAGAGGTATCATGCATATTGC
Source organism: Crocidura indochinensis (assembly GCA_004027635.1). Classification (NCBI taxonomy): domain Eukaryota; kingdom Metazoa; phylum Chordata; class Mammalia; order Eulipotyphla; family Soricidae; genus Crocidura; species Crocidura indochinensis. The sequence goes on along the minus strand of PVKC010004040.1, from coordinate 29,544 downwards.
GTTACCACTTTTCAACATCCAGTTCTTTTTTTTCAAAGTGATCACTTTCAACCAGCATTGTCATATGGTTCCTTCTCTGATCTAACTACACTATCCTCTTTGTGGCAATTTTCCTAACATGGACTAGTTTCCTGGCCCTTGTATCTAATACTTTTGGATATTATTGTCATATTATCTTTAGTATATTTATATATCTGCCTATCTACAGATATGTATATACATAACATATACTATTTTTAATATATACCACAAATGGGTACAATAATTCTAATTTTAACAGGCATTTATCTTAAGTGAAAATTGTTTATGGCAATAGTATTCACAAATAAAAGTTGTTCCTCTTTCATTCCCTTTACTTACTAAGAAATGTTCATGCATTTTAATTATTATTATTTATTATACATTTTCTACTCATTTTATATATATTTATACATATTGTATGACACAAACACATATAATTTTAAAGGAAACATACCAGATATGCTCAGAACTCACTCCTCTGTGTTCAACTATTACTTTTAGAAGTTCTCAGGATACCATACATGGTGCTTCTCCCCAAATCCCAGCAGACTACACTGCAATAGCTTTTTTCTGCACTATTTATCTAGACCCAAACACATAAATTATTTGCTTATTATTTAGCATGTTTACCTATTTATTAAAACAAAAGTAAACATGAACTAATAGGTTATTAGCTGTATATTAGAGACATATCTTAGAAAAAATGAAGCATAATTTAAATTAATGTATTTCTAATTATGTTGGTGTATAGACACTTTACAGGGTTTTTCTTAGGTTATCAATTCAAATTATAATATATAAACTAGTGATTTCTACTAAGATTAAACATTGCATGGCAAGATTAAATGACATTGTTAACATTGATAGAACTTAATCGTGGATTTTTCTTCATCTAACTCATTATCACAGAATGAATTTAATTCAAACAAGCTTCCTATTCAAATTTTCTCATCATTACTGATGCTGAATTCAACTTTAGAGCACGTATTTTTATTTATCAAAATTTAATCACCAGAAAAGGTTTTTAAAGTTTCGAAACAAAACTCAGAATTAACAGGACCACTTTTGCAAATGATTCTTTTATATAAATCTGGTAATGAATGAATTCATAAAATAAATTATAAATTTAATCGAATATACTTATTACCAAAAGTACTGTTAGTATTTGTGGGGAGGTCACACTAAGGTAAATTCTGAATTTACTCATAGCTTTGCTTTCAGGGATCACTCCTGGAAGGGTTCAGAGGACTATAAAGGCTATCAGAGATTGAACCCAGGTTATCCGTGTACAAGTCAAAGGCCATCCTTAGTACTTTCTCTCTGGCCTCAATATTAATGTTGTTTGTTTGTTTGGGCCACATCCGGTGACACTCAGGGGTTCCTCCTGGCTATGTGCTCAGAAATCGCTCCTGGTTTGAGGAATCATATGGGACGCCGGGGGATTGAACTGAGGTCCATCCTAGGCTAGCGCCTTACCACGTGCAACACCACTCCGGCCCCCAATATTCATGTTTTTTTAAATACATTTTAATATTATGAAATCTATTTTGTCAGTAAATATATTTAAAACATATTATATAAAGAATTTAGTACATAAAATTGGAAGCACTATATAAAGTATATCATTGCAAATTATATTGATTTGCATTTTCTGTGGAAACTTTTGCAAATTTAATAAAGTTTTATAAATTATGAAGAAAGATTAGATGTTTCTATTGGTTCATTAATATTTCAATAGTATTTCTGTGTAATTAAAAATCTTGGTTAATAATTGTAATAGTTTAACAAATGTGTACTAAAAACTTTTACAAGTGATATCAATGTATCATATACTTTAGCTGCAATAGTGCTTGATGTATGATTGTTCAAATATAAAATATGATCATGCTTTTAACATAAGTTTGCTTTGCAATCAGAGTTAAGAATATATTCTGAAAAGAATGCTTAACCTTCGAATACAGTATTCTACTGTTAATCAAAATTCTTGTTTCTAAAATCTATCTGACATTTCAATTTTTTGCATGTTAATCTACAATAACTTCTCAATGTTTCCAACAGTTATACTACTGTTTTAGCATCTCTAAAAAGCTCAGCTGAGAAGCATTATTCAGGAAAGATTATTGAAAGCATATGGAATCCATCAAATATTAATGTACCTAAGACCTTGCCTTTGGCTGCAGTTCGATCCTAGAAGGCTACTTGAGTCCACTAACTTAGCCCTTCTTGCAGACTCTAGAGGATTTAACTATGAAGTTAAGCCCTGAGTTTGTGCCACTGTGAAGTAAAGCACTGGGTTAAGGGAATAATAAGCAGGGAATGAACAAACTGTTGAAATCAAACTGAAAATGTGCTACTGAAAATATTTGTTCAATTATTCAACTTCCCCTATATACAATATAACATAAAATTGTCTTTTTTATTTAATGTAGAAGATACTCTGTTGGCCCTCAGACAATGATAATCTAAGAATATTAACTTACTCTAATTTTCTAATTTGTGTCCTAACTCCAGAAAGTTTCATATTTTATTTGGTCACTACAAACATGCTGGATCTTAAGATTACTAAATTTGTCTACCTTGTTGTCTTGTTTGCTCTCTCTTTTCATCAACCTTTTGTAACTTAATTAAATAGTAAGAATCTCATAGTTAATTACTTATTTCAGATCATTTCAAGAAAGGGCCCACATGTTTGGGAGACAGACATTTCCCATTAGGTAACATAAGGTATCTTCAAAATTTATTCTGACAATTTTCCCAGCATTGTACCCTGGCATTAGAAACTTAGAACTGGAAATAAGAGACACCTGTAGTGTATCCTCTGTAAGAATAAGTTGCTTGCTTGCTATCAGCCCTTTCCATTTAGATTCCCAGCAACAAATATGGTACCCTGAACATCATCAGGAGTGAACATTGATACAGGTATGGGAGTAAGCCCTGAGCACTTTTGAGTGTGGCCTTGAAACAAAATCAAATAAATAAAACCCCTGATCTTAGACTTTAGATTTTCATCACATACTCCATGTGTGTATGGGTCAATTCATCTTCTCTTTTATCTAAATACTATCTTTGCCATTCCTTACTTTTCTGAAAAATTCTTACTATGTAAAAATAGATTGAATTCTTAGATGGGGTTCGCCCAGTTTTCCAATATCTGAATATTAGGATATTGGCAATATCCTAACATAGATATTACCAAAAAAGACATAACCTTCTAAACACTTGCTTTTGATGTTGGTATTAGATGTCAGTGCCAAGAAATTATAGAACATATAGTTGTATAGGAGCTGCCATCAAAAAATATCATAGGCTGGAGGCCAGAGCAATAGAATAGCAAGTATGGAGTTTGCCTTGCAGATGACTGACCCAGCTTTTATCCCTAGCATTCAATATGGTACTTTGATCCTGACAGGAGTAATTTCTGAGTGCAGAGACATAAGTAACCACTGACTACCATCAGGTATGGCCTACCATCCTCCCTAAGCCCCACAGATTGGATTATTTACATAAATTTATTATTCCACAATTTTGAAAGTTATAAATCTCAGATCAATGTGAGACTATTTTCTAATGAGCCCTCATTCCTTAGCTGGGAGACAAGTGTCTTATTCCTGTATTTGCTCATGGCCTTTTATGTGTATCTATCTACAAGTTTTTTTCTTATCACAAAGACTAAGCAAGTGGACTGAGGTCCACTTACTAATAACCCGATAATAATTTAGTGACCTCCTTAAGAATATGTGTTCAAATAAAGATACTTCATAAGGTTCTTGGGACTAACCTTTCAGAAAATGAATATTGGGAGTGACAATTTATTTCATGATATGGGAGTATATGTTTTTCCTTTTCCTTAATTCTTAACTTTGTTCCTGATATACAATAGAAACAATATTTAACCAGTGCTATATTCATGAAATAACAATATTTACTGTTTATAATTCATTTATAAACTTTTTAAACAAGTCATAAAATATACTGTTATACATTTTATTTATTAGTAAACAGATAATACACTTTTGTTCAGCAATCTATTTCTGATTGTAGGTTCTTCGTTGGGAGTAGCCATAGCAATTTTGTTATGCTGCCACCAAGTGACATTTAAATGAAAGTGTCTCTACAGAGTAAACTTGAGATTAAGATGTGAATCTTAAAAACACATAAAATCTTAAAAAATTCTTAGAAATGTTTGAGATTAAGATGTGAATCTGAAAAACGCATAAGAGCTGTTTGTTTGGGGGTCTTTAACATTAAACATATTTAAAAATATCTTTTGGTTTGCATAGTTTTATTTAATACCTCAACCTAGGAAAATGGTATTGGCAGTATTTCTGATGATGTTTCCTCTTAAATTTGGAGTTGAAATATCATGAAAATACTGTGGCTGAAATAATTCATCTTATCTAATAAAGACAGTTTTCTGAAGTGTTTTTTTCATTCATTTGCCCATGTGTGTTTATTGAAAACAAATATCACCCCTAAAAGAGTTCTTCCATTCCTGTCTTTTTTTTTTTTTTTTTTTGGTTTTTGGGTCACACAGTGCTCAGGGGTTACTCCTGGCTCCATGCTCAGAAATTGAGCCTGGCAGGCACTGGGGACCATATGGGGCACCGGGATTCGAACCGATGACCTTTTGCATGAAAGGCAAACGCCTTACCTCCATGCTATCTCCCGGGCCCCATTCCTGTCTATTTTAACTCACTATTTTTTCTGTAGTATCAACAAAATGTGCTTCTATTGCTTCATCTTGTTAAATACTTGTTTCTTATAAACAGTATGGTCTCAACTCATTAAAAAAATTAATGAAACTATTCATACATGTATTAATTTAAGCATGTATTATACTATACATGGATTTTAAATATTGACAATAATGAAATAGCACTTCATTATTTTGAATAAACAGATGTAACTGATGTTCATTTCCAATTGTTTTCATATGGATATTGTCTGTAGTGAGATCATCACTACAATTAAACCTCATACAGGTCTCTTCAAACAAAATTTTCCACCTCCCTTGCATCAAATGTAAATAAAGTAGAATTGTAAATAAATATTTAAATAGTAAAATAATGTTTAAAATTGCCAAATAATCTTGCGTCAAAAGGATATTTTTTCAATTTTTCCTTTGGTGCTACCTTTGTCTGTTGGAGATTTTAAAAAGATCATTGAAAACCTAAATCTATTTAGATAATGTAATAATCTATGCATGCTGTAAGTAGTGATAAAAAGAAAATCTCAGAATAATGCTATTATTTTTCTTGGTTTAATTGCAGAAGATATACTGATTATTATATTTTAAATGACTTGATTGCATTGTTAATTTCAATAATTGATTCTGCAAAAAATTTAATTTTCTTCCCTAGCTGACATTTTTTTTCTTAAATTAAATAACACTTTGGTATTGAAACATAAAACTATTTGTTAAGTTTATTACTAAAGAATTTCTAATTAAGAGTAAAATTAGTCTTCTTTTCTGTTTCCATAAATTTCAAAATTTCAAAATTTTTGAGGATGTTGGAATTGCAGTTATGACAAAAGGAAGGTGATGCTTTTATTTTCTAGAATAGTCAATTAATTTTACCTGCAAAACTTTTTTAATATACTCTCATATTCTTTTAGTATACTGAAACTTCAAATAATTAAATTATACAATTATTTTCAAGTCTGGTGATGTTTTCTTAACTGAAAGTAATGAATTAAAATCTAGCTAGATACATGACCATACATTTTCTTTATGATTTTTCTATTGTAGAAACTCTTAAAACTTTTTCATCATTGTACATATTACATCAAATATATTGCTTAAAAATCAAAAAATCATTAAAAATGTTTATTCAATAACCAAGAGACTTAGAGGTTCATTGGTGTATGCTTGGAGCTATGTTACAGTTTTTAGTATTGAGTCCCTGTTGTCTAATCCAATTTTCTTTTTTTCTTTTTTTTTTCTTTTTTTTTTTGGTTTTTGGGTCACACCCGGTAGCGCTCAGGGGCTCCATGCTCAGAAATTGCTCCTGGCAGGCACGGGGGACCATATGGGGCACCGGGATTTGAACCGATGTCCTTTTGCATGAAAGGCAAACGCCTTACCTCCATGCTATCTCCCGGGCCCCTAATTTTCTAAACTATATTAAATCAGTTGTAGCTCCACCCCAGAATACAGGTAACTGAGACCCGCCCATTTCTGGGTGGGTTCTTGGGAACCGGAAATGACCTGTAACTTTACCTGCAGACCCTGCCCATTTCCTGGGAGGGGTCTGGGAAAGGTACTTAAGGGCTCTGATCCAGAGGAGAAGAGCTCTTTTGTCTTTGGCTTTTACCCGGTTGGATCTCTTCCAGTTTGAAGGTCAGAGGAAAGATGGCTGAGAGAAGTTAAGATGCAGGGCTAGTTGCTTAAAAGGCTATGATAGAGGCCACATATGTAGTGACTAGGATGAATAAAGCTGTTACTTCCTGAAGCCTGCATGTGAGTGAGATTTCTGCCCACCTCTCTCATGAATATCCAGACCTGAGGGTTAATTGGGGTTGTGGAGCCACATGGTCCAGAGCCTAAAGACAGAGGCCTCCATTCACCTTCCAAGCCAATCATAAGGCCTAAATTATTACAACAATCAGTCACATAAGATGAATGAATATACCTAATTCAAAATGGCAGTGAAGAAAACCTGAAAATTCAGGAAGTTTAGTACATTTAGATATAAAGTGTAAGATATAAGTGATAGGCAGATCAGTTCTACTGTTGTGTTCTTTTTTTACTTACTGCTATCATTATTAATTGAGAAATTATGTAGAATAATATCAAACCACTTTTTATACATGTAGACACATAAGTTCATGGATCGGTAGCTGAAAATTACTAGTAATTTTAGGAATCCATGCAACAGTGTTTAGCAAACTCTTTGAAAAGATATATTAAGCACAGCTTAATATATTAGATTCAATATTTCAGTCAAAAAACTAGATGATGCATAATAAACTATAAATAGGATTTTTGAAAATATATTTTTAAATACTACCAGGATAGTAAACCTTGGGAAATATGACAGATGATTTGCAACACTAGATGGTGTAGAGAGACTCCCTAAAAAGTGACATGTAACAGACTTAAATGATAAAAAATGTAATCAGTCTAGCAAAGATTTCATTGAAAGTTAGATAAGTAAATTAACTTCCAAGTGAGATCATCATAAGAACTCAGTGTTATCTTTCTCCTTATATGTAAATTTGATACATAAATTATAAATTGAGGCATAAATTAATATTATTCTACTTGAATGCAAATGTTTTGGTTTGATTTTTTAACTAATAAACTTGGTAATACTTTGCAGACACGATTACTCTTTATATTACCAATCATCAATTTCCATCAGAAAATGTTTATAGAAGTCTTATCTGTTTCTTGATTTTTTTATTTTAATAATATGAGATACATAGTAAAAACAAGTCCCAAATATGTCATCAAATATTAAATATCATTGGTACTTGATTTCGTTACTGCATATATCGTAACTTTTAAGCTAAGATATATTAATAGTTCTTTTACTTTCATGCAAAACTTTGTCTTGCTAGTTAACTTTTGATAGTGGTGAGAATTAGGGTAAAAATTGCAACAGTATCAATTTACTAATGAGCTTGACAGTTGGAGTCCCAGCTTGGGGCTAGGGAGGAAGGGTTTGTGTGTGCTGAAAGTGCAGGTGGATGCATAGTTCTCAGTGCTCCCAGGAGCAGAAGACTGCATGAATACATAGGATTGGACAGCATATAAAGAGCATTTTATGATCTCAAAGTGACATGTGTGGTGTTTGCTTTGCCAAAGGTCTATAAATTTGATTACAGTTTCCATCAACTCCAAAAGCCATAACTCTGTTATTTTATAAATAGAGAGAAACAGCTCATATTGTATTGGAACTCTAACAACTTAAAAAATCCCCAACTTTAAAGTAGTTCACTATTTGCGTATTATTGGTCTGACTAATGCACAATGACTTATCTCTTCCTCTGTGAATCACTGATGTAATTTAACTATCCCTATAATCTTGATGAAGTTATTAACCATTGTTCATTTTCTTCTTTATTCTATGTGTTGACATATAACTCTAAAGATCCCAAATTTCATACCTACTGTCTCCAAGAATGTTGCAAGCCCACATATAAGCAATATCCCTAGTCCCAAATCAATTCTTCTTACTCATATTTCACAGTTGGTGAAGTGATGAAGTTTTTAAAAACTTCTAATTCTAAAAATATATCCAATTAATATATGTACATAAATAATATATGCACATAAATGTATAATAAAATAATTAAGTATTAAACATTTAAGGTGGAAAAAGTAGATGGATTAATGTCAAATAAATACATATATATGTATATATATTCAGACAACTGAGCTGTGTTCTATATAGTAGAATTGGAGACATGTATGAAAAAATTGATCATGTAAATGCCCATTTAAATCATTAAATTCCTATACTTCCTATTTCTTCAAATAGTATATGTTATTGGAAAAATATTGGAAAGTAATATAAAAGTCTTACAGATGAAACTTTATACATTAACCTAAAACATTAATATACTTACTGTATTAGACCAAATATTGACAATTACTTGAACATATTGATAAAAATGTATTTTTGCTTCACTAGTTCCAGAGTGAAATCTTAAATTTTTTTTTTTTGGTTTTTTGGGTCCCACCCGGCAGTGCTCAGGGGTTACTCCTGGCTCCATGCTCAGAAATTGCTCCTGGCAGGCACGGGGGACCATATGGGGCACCGGGATTGGAACCGATGACCTTTTGCATGAAAGGCAAACGCCTTACCTCCATGCTATCTCCCGTGCCCCGAAATCTTAAATATTATATTTGTAGGTAGTTCCAAGTGATACCAATTCTGCTTCTTTTAATTTTTTTTTAATTTTAGGACACACCAGGCAGTGCTCAGGGTTACTCCTGATTCTGTGCTTAAGAATCACTCCTAGCAGGATCAAATGACGATATGAGATGCTAGGGATTGAACCTGAGTCTGTTACATGAATGACAAAAACACTGACGCCTGATGCCACTTCTTTAAAAGTAACAATTTGAAGAGCAAAGTTTACATTGGAAAATGCTACAGGATTCTTTGCTGCCAGACATAATTATATTGAAGGAATTCTCAAATTTAAAGATCATTATTACCCTCTATTTTTTATTTGATTTATTCCTCCAAGCTATCTGTTCTTTTTTTTTATTATAACACTGTGATACTAATTTCAAAACAGTCATTTCAGGCATCAGATGTTCAACCACAATCTCACCACCAGGTAGTGTGACTTTTCCTTTACCCATATCCCCAATTTCCCACCATCCACCAAAACCTCCTCCATGTAGGCATAAACAAATTTACTTCATATAACTTGTTACAACACTAAAGCAAATGGAATTATTACTTAGGTTAAGAAGGGTCAATTTTTAAATGATTGTTATCTATCTCTTCATGATATTACTAAAGTCATTGTTTATGTATTATTATTATTTTTTTGCTATGGTTGATACTAGTTGAATCTTTTGTGTGAGTTTTAGAGTCACTGAAGTTGGACCAAATATTGAGGTGTTGTGAGGCCACACGCAACATTGCAGTTCATGATTAAACATGACTAAACAAATTTGGTTGCTTGACATTTTCATAAGGTTGAGTGGCGACCTGGCCTGTTTTGGAGAGTGTAAGAGATGGTGTTGAGTAGTTGTAGTTCATGCAAAAGGGGAATCCTCCTCCTCTGCCCACCCACCCCTCACCCCCCCTGAAGGACTACAGCAGCCATTATTTTCTTTGGGAGCTGGGTACAGGATTGTGGTCATTTTGCTGAGATTGTGTGGTCTGCTCGGTTTTTCAGTCACCGTATGAGTGTGGGGTAAACTCTAGCTAAACTGTTTCCAAAAAGAAATAAAGAGCCAGATTTTTCTCATTCTGGTCTTCTTAAAAACATATTTCCTTGGTCCCCTGTAGATCAGTAAATGTTTACAATTCACATTATATACTGGAGCCTGGGTTTTAGGCCAATCTTTTCAAGAAAATCCAGAACTGAAATCCACCAAGAAAATGTGGGGTACTCAGTAAAGTCAACAGCTATTTTCTAGAACATCTAAGGGAAAAACATGGTACTTTATGCTCTCCCCCAAACACTTCACACAGCATGGTTGCACAATAAATCCAAGCAATGCATTAGTAGTATTTCTCTGCACTCTTCCCTGGGTGTACCTGAAAATCACTCTTCCAGGCATATATCTGCCTAGAAATTTGTTTAATTTATATGTATCAATTTCATCCTGATATAGTGCTTTTTCGAATCTGGGCAGATTTTCTATTTCTTCTGATCATTTCTGACACAATTAGATAGATTTGGGTTTCACATTACAGTTAGCCATGGCTACGGAGGTTTTTCTTCTATGTCTCAGACATGCTGTGCAGCTCTGCATCCCACTGTCCTCCCTACTCAGAGCCATCAACTAAAGGTATTTGGTTCCTGAGCAACACCGACTACACTGCACAGCAGAGACTCGATTAGGTGCCCAGGCTTCTGGCGGTGTCCAATCCCCCATCCCTAACCTCTGTCTTCACTGCCGCAGCTTAGTTTCTCTTCTACCTGTGATTCTTACGGTAGCAGTTTTATAGAGAGAGCTTGATTTGAAGACCTGGGCTATAAGATTATATGGTAATTAGGGATGGATGGAACAAAGATCTTTGGGCTGATACACATGATACCAGTAAGGCAGCTGATGTTGCAAGGTCAAAATAACTAGTCCATGGTCTTTTTTATAGCCATAAGAACAGCCTCTTTGTGATTATGTTCATGTATTTTGAAAAAAAATATTCATTCAAGGAAAATTATAGGAATGTACAAGTACTATATAGTTATTTTATACCATTAATTTTCCCCCCTGTATTTAGGCCTTCCTGTCTTATTTACAAGGCTGGCCAAGAATGCAAAGATCTTGTGTTCTGATGTATCTGAGTAAAATTACTCAGTTTTGCTCTTTAGCAGAGGAATTATTTAAGTCACTTTCTCTCTGGAGCTAAATCTCTTCTGTTAATGGCATAGTGTCTAATTTAATGACAGTTTACTCTGATAACTAAATGAGGTGATAAATATTAAACTCCCATACATATTAATTCCTTTTGATATACTAATTCAATTTTTTCTTCCATTTCTCTGCCCTATACTACCGACAATTAAGAAACTACAGAGCTCTTCTCCATAGTAAGGTTTTATCTGGGAACTCAGATGAAATGTGTGACATTTAATTTTTAAACTTGTCCTTAAACCTTTCTACCATATTCCAGTTAATTTAGCTCTTGCTATCACCTTCTTCCAAATCATCCACCTGCAATCTTGCTACATTGACAAACTTCCCTTGCTAGTTGTTTGATCCCCTAGGTCAAACTGTCCTCATCGATTTAATTTTCACTGTCTGAGGTACAACAGATGTTCAGGAAATATATTTTGATTAGTTGAGTAAATGCATTTATTATTTAATTTAGATCCATTTAGAAAATTTTTTATAAAAACCACTGTGGTTATCAACCCCAGTAGAGAATTTTAAAAAAATCTTTGCAAACACTAACCTTTCTTTGACAAAGAAACCTTTAGAGTGTCATAGAGCATTGTTCTAGGTTTAGTGCTCAAATTCTAAAGAAGTAGGAAATTAAGTGCACAGTCAGTAAAGTGTAGGGCAGGTCAAAATAAGCTATGAATTTGAGACATTAGCATAAGAAAATATAAGAAAAGAGAAGATAGTACTTTTGATGGAAGGCATTTTTTTTTTTCAGTCCTTTCGGACATTGTTCAAAACTTGTTGCCTAAAGCAATACATGAGAAAAATCCTTAAAAGGTGTTTAACACTGTTTTACCTCAGACATAAACTTCTATCTATAAACAGGTAGGCTTAAACCATCCTAAATTAAGATGCCTTCAAAACTGAGGGTGTGGGCCCTACAGTGGTAGGGCATTTGCTTTGCTAGTGACCAACTCAGGACAGACCCTGGTTTGATCAGAGACATCCCATACGATCCCCAGAGTCTGCCAGCAGCGATTTCTGAGGTCAGAGGCAGGAGTTACCCCTGAGCGATGCCAGGTGTGACTCCCAAACAAAACAAACAAACAAACAAACAAACAAAAAACCTGGGTATCTGTTGGGGCTGGAGCAAAGCACAGCTGTTAAGGACTTTGCCTTGCATGCAGCCGACCCAGGAGGGATCCAGGTTTGATCCTTGGCATCCCATATGGTTCCCCAAGCCTGCCAGTAGTAATTTCTAATCACAGAGCCAGAAGTAGCCCCTAAGTGCACTGGGTATAAACAAAAAACAAACAAACAAAAAAAAAAAAACAAAAAATCTGTTTGAATATGGCCCATAGCAATAGTTGATCAACCACTCTTCTAAAACAAAATTAGTGTATTTTTGCCAGTTTCTTTTGGATTATAAATTTTCTCAAAAAAAGGAGTCAGAGCAATAATACAGTGGGTAAGGGGCATGCAGATTTCACTTTGACCCCTGGCACTGTGTATGGTTCCCTGAGCACAGCCAGGAGTAATCCCCAAAAGCAAAAGCCAGGAGTAAGGTCCACCCTCTCCCAAGATCACCAATTTTCAGTTGTATGGCCGGTATACCTATAATTTTTCAAGCTTAATTTACATCACTTTTAAGAAAATATTGAGTCTATGGAGCTGGTTGAAAATAGACATGGTGGCTACATTTACTGGGAATGGATTCTGCTTCCCCAAACTCCAGCCCTAATTGTTTTAATGCTGTCATCCCATTTTAAACACACCAAATTTAGATGCCAACGTGTATTTGCAGCCACATAATGTTCAGAAGCAATAGAAAAACAAAATGACCAACAAGAAAAAAGAGCTTAATTAACCTTATGACAATGATTTAATGACCTCATTGCAAGATATAATAATTTTCACAAATTTTCTTGTTGCTGTACTCGTTTCTTTCTTTTCTTTTTTTTAGATTTTGATCCCATTTAACTGAAAACTAATGTATCCACCATGTCAACTATATGATTCATTATCTTTAAAGTAATTTATATTTTTAATGTTTCAATTTTAAGAATGTATATTTAAGTATGATACTACTACACTTAATGTGGTGAACAATAGACCACATTGTGAACATTTCAAGTGAAAGGAAGAGCATAGTAAACTTTTTAGATATGGCTTATAATCTTAAATGGAAAGAACTAACAAGTATATTCCTGTCCTACTTGTGAATAATTTGAATATTATGTTTTTATCTTACTGATTCTTGACAAATTACCATCAACCCTATTGTGGGGGAAATCTAAGTGAGTTATTAAAGAGATGGTGTGAACATATAATGTATTTATGTGCTTTAGATGATAGCATTGTTTAATTATTGACTGACAAGATGTATTAGGAAATCATAATTCCTTATGATATAACCTAAAAATGCAAAGATTTAGTTTCACAATATAATAGTAATAGTTCTGAGATTGGTGAGATAAGAGGTGGGTAAATTGCTTGCCTGCAGTTGTCTGACCCACATTTTATATTTGGTACCCTATATAAAGCCTATCAAGAGTAATCCCTGAGCTCAGAGTCAGGAGTAAACCATGGTATGGCTGGGTATGACCCAGAAACAAAACAATAATAATAAATTTGAAGTTGAGTCTCCAAATATAGCTCTAAGATCAAGGTCCTGGTATAAATAATTTGTTTTCTTCTAGATTTTTTTGATTTTAGATAAATAGCAAAATAAAATGATATTTGAGTTAGATTTCTGTTAAGTAGTGATCTAGTTTTACCTACATTATCTGCTGATAGGCAGTGATGGCTGGCATATGATATGCTGAGAAACTCTTTGTAGTTTATCTCTTTCCTTTGATATGTACAATACAACCACTAGTCAACAAACAAACAATAATAAATATAACAATAAAGTTTGTAAACAAACCAAACTATGAACTGACAAAATTTTGGCCTAACTTGTAGTTGATTTCTCTTTGTACTTAGTGTGGAACACTAATTATCAATGCCCAGTGTCTTGCCTTTTCCACCCTATTTCTCCCTTATCATGTCTTAGGGACAATTGGTATAGTTTTATTTTCACCTGAACAAAAGAATTTTGAACACCAAGCATGCATTGTCCGATTATAACTGGCTTTGAGTCTTTTTATTCATGAAGAGAAAAGAAAACATTTAAATCTGATGAACAATTATGAGTAATCAGTGAAAGTTCACAATGACTGTTAGGTAGCTAATGAGCGTTACATATTATGTAAACACATAAAACATGATCTCTTATTCCCTCTATGAATGCTTTCTGCCTTATCGTTGTTTCAGAAATTTGAATATTTCTGATTAACAATAGTGCTTGTTGCATTTATAGACATCCTGACATTTATACCTCCAGATGAAATTTTTAATCTATGAATTAGAATGAGTTTGAAGTAAACATTGTCCTATTGGATTATTCATATTTCTGAACATTTAGAACAATATAATCCTATAAATTTCTCATTTGTTATGAAGTTAAATGTATAACAACATATAATAATGTTTCACAGACTGAATTTCAGGAGACTCACCAAAATTAAGTAGCATATTTATATTTTATATAAACATAATTTATATCGTATAATATTTTATATTATTTAAAATAAAACATGCCTGAGCCATTTGATCTTATCCAGAATTCTTTCAAGGTTGTGTCTCTAACCATGCAAAAACTTGTGACTCCATTTTGCTTTTTTCAATTTAGACTCTCAATTTTTAAACATTATATATTTAAAAAACAGTTTCTGAGTTAGATATTTAGGATTAAATGCTAGTATGACAACTTTACTAGTTAATAAATTGTAATTTATCTCACTTTATTTTCTCTTAGACTTGAATTGTCTCAAACCTCCTGAAATATAACAGGTCTTAAAAGAAATTTATGCTAAGGTCTTTAAATAAGGTCAGACTTCTGCATACCTCAGATAATCCACCTTGCCCTATGAGTCTTTCATGTTTGTAATGTTCTGATGAGGAAATATAAGTGCTAAAGTTCTCTTTATCATTTTTCTCTTCATGTATTCTTTATCATATCTTTATATATCTTTGCCTAACATACAAACTAAATTAGAAATATATGAACAGGGGCCAGAGTGGTTGCATAGGGTGTAAGGTGTCTGCCTTGTGCATGCTAGCCTAGGACGGACTTCATTTCGATTTCCCCGGTGTCCCATATAGTACACCAAGCCAGGAGAAATTTCTGAGTGCATAGCCAGGAATAACCCTTGAGCATCAAAAATAAAAAAAGAGGGGCTCGGAAGATAGCATGGAGGTAAGGCGTTTGCCTTTCATGCAAAAGGTCATCGGTTCGAATCCCGGTGCCCCATATGGTCCCCCGTGCCTGCCAGGAGCAATTTCTGAGCATGGAGCCAGGAGTAACCCCTGAGCACTGCCGGGTGTGACCCCCAAAAAACAAAAAAAAAAAAAATAAAAAAAGAACTTTATAAACAAATATATGAATAAAATATATGAACAAATTATAATATTATTAGCCAAAATCAATCTACAGAATATTTTCTTAAGCTTTAGGGAAATAATTCCAATCTGATATTTTTTGTTTTATAAAGTGATAATATGAAATAACCATTTTTATGTTTCATTATTAGGAGTTTTTCCAAAATATGTAGGTGAGTAACAATTTTCAAAGCCATTTAATATTTATAACTAAATCCTTTGTATTTCTTCTTATTTCAGTATTATAAGTGCAACTGAGCACTACACCCCATCCAGAGTGGCTGATAGCCTCATTTTGAAGATTCTGCCACCAGAGGGAACTGTAGTTATAAGATTTACAGTGCCTCGTGTAATTACATATTCCTATTAAAATACACATTGCTTAATGCACTTATTAAACTTGGGAATGTTCACACAAGATTATATGAGTTAAATTAATTAAGCTAAATTCTTACTAGAAATTTTAATCTAAAGAATATGATATCTTTATTTGTGTACATTCCTAAATTTTTTGTTTTGTTTTGTTTTTGGGTCACAACCGGCAGTGCTCAGGGGTTACTCCTGGCTCCATGCTCAGAAATTGCTCCTGGCAGGCACGGGGAACCATATGGGGCACCGGGATTCGAATGGATGACCTTTTGCATGAAAGGCAAACGCCTTACCTCCATGCTATCTCCCAGGCCCCAACTAAATTTTTGAAATTATAAAATAAATGCATCAAAACTTTTGTAATGGAATGAATCAGTAGAAATCAAGAAAAATTAGGCATTTCATAAGGATGATAGAATTATGGTTTAATCTTTCATTGAAAGTTAGAAGCTAATTTTAAGATTCACTCCAGATTTAGATAGACAATTCGCTCAACCCTACTTTATAGCAGAGTGAAATAAAGATAAGTATCAGACAAAAACTTGGGAAGAATGTCACTAGTTTCAATTTTTCTCTCAAAGATCTATTGAAGGTGTCTGATTTTAGAACACATCCGACATTATGATACAGTGTAACAATGAAATCAGACCTACGATTTCTTAATGCTTATTTTACCAAACAATTTTAAAGCTGTCTACAGAGAGAGTCCACATCTAAATCTGCAATAATGATTTGAAATTCTCTTTATAATCCATTTTCAGTATTGTAGACTCGCCCCCTCTTTTATATTTTAGTGATATTTTTTATTTTATGTGTAAATACCAGCATGACAAAAAAGTTAAAGATCACTTTTCAGATATCAAAGTATCAGGAAATCATAGTTATATTTTATTTACTTATTTACAAGTGTCTCTTAATCTATACTTTTTTAAGGTCTCAAGGTCACTTACTTGGTCATTTACTTGGGATGACTACAGAATAAACATGTTTAGCTTCAAATCTATATCTTTTAACTTCATTATGAATAAGCAGCATTCAAGTTGTTTTCATGTAGACCAATAATTCAGAACCACTATTTTTATTTTTATTTTATTTATATTTTATATAATTACTGATCACTTAGTAACTATAAATGGATGGTTATCCACCCCTAGTCTCAGCTATCATTAAATTTATGGTCAGAAAGAATTCTTAGTTACTTTGCTCCTACATTTCAGTGTCTGCTTTATGAACTCCATAAATCTATCCCAATAATATATTTCTAATAAGACATATCCCCAATGTGAAACATCTTGTATGACAGTGTCCCTTAAACAATTTCCACTTGAGAGACTGAATAGTACAGCATGTAGAATGATTGCCTTACATATGATCAACCTGAGTTCAGTCCCAAGCATTCCAGAGTTCTCTGAGTACCACCAGGAGAAATTTCTTAATACAGATACAGGAGTGAACCTGAGCACTTTTTGTTTTTTAGGGAGAGTCCCTCAAGTAGTAATTGGGGATGCGTCAATCTGGCTAGTGCTAGTATCAAGGATTCGGTATTGCTGAGGTTCTGAGGTGCCATGGAATACCATAGCTACAGTGGTAATGTTCAGAGGCTTCTGGGACTCTATCCAGTGGCGCTTAGAAGACCAAGTAGTGCTACAATAAACTCAGCTCTTATATTGATTCTCTGTCCCTTGTAACTCCATTTGGTCAGAAACATTTTTATGCAACACTAGATATATAGTTAAAAAAATAGGTAGATAAGCCAGAAATTTACAACTAATACATTTATTTTAAATCTAAATTCTAATTTTATACAACTCCAGATTGGTTTAAAACAACAGCTCAAGAAGCTAGATTTCAGTGCATTTTGCCTTAAAACTTATTCTGCATCCACTAGGGGTGGATAACCATTCATTTATAGTTATTAAATGATCAGTAATTATATAAAATATAAATAAAATAAAAATAAAAATAGTGGTTCTGAATTATTGGTCTACATGAAAACAACTTGAATGCTGCTTATTCATAATGAAGTTAAAAGATATAGATTTGAAGCTAAATTTTAATTCTTTTTTCTTTAATTACCTTTCCACATCATTGGATGTGTTCAAGAAATTTTATTATTATATTGGCTTCCCTAAAGTCTTCCTATTTTCTCTCTTTTACTCCAACTTACTTTATATGGAAAAAATGTCCCCAAATACCCTATCTTTCCTCTCTTGTTTACCTTCACAAATATTTTCTGAAGCCTCCTACAATCTGGATATATTGACATATAGCTATATGCTTAATATTTTTTCCTTTCCCAAACACAATTTTAGTCGTTTGACCTAGTTTTTTATTTATTCTTCAAACTAATGCCCTTTTTGTTTTGCATTTTACCTTTGTTTTACTCTCCCATCAGCTTTACCAAAAAAAGACAATTACACAGTAAATAAATTAATTTAATTATTCAGTAATTTAATTAAGAACATGTAAAATATCTAGGCTTCTCTTAAATTCCCTATATTTTATTTTATAGGAATATATTCAATATTATTTTTATTATTATCATTGCATTATTATTTATTTGATAACAATGGTTTATGTGTGGAGTTCTTGAGTGAAGTTGATTTGGGGCAGGGTAGTTTGATTTGGGGGCCACATCTATCTGTGACCAGGTGTCACTTCTGGCTCAGTGCTTAAAAATCACTCCTGTCACACTCAGAAGATCATGTGGGAAGCAGGGGATTGAACTGGGATCTGTCACATGCAAAGCAAATGCCCTATGGGCAGCGCTGACCACGAGTGAGCCTTCTAGTGAAATTAAAATGAGTACTTTCTAAAACCTCCTCTTTTAAATTTAGTGTCCAATAATTAAATTAAGGCACAAACATTAAAATTTTTGTGTCAGTTTTATATAATTCATACTGAAGAGGCTGACTCAAATGAACCTTTTGGCTTGAGAAGATGATTAATTTAGTGACTTAAGAAAATCAGATGTAGGGGCCTGGGAGATAGCATGGAGGTAAGGCATTTGCCTTTCATGCAAAAGGTCATCGGTTCAAATCCCAGTGCCCCATATGGTCCCCCGTGCCTGCCAGGAGCAATTCCTGAGCATGGAGCCAGGAGTAACCCCTGAGCACTGCTGGGTGTGACCCCCCCAAAAAAAAAAGAAAATCAGATGCCCTGATGGAACACATTCCAGAAAAATTTATTTTTGATAAACTATTCTTATTTTTGCCTTTTTAGGAGGAAAGATGGGGTTGCTCAAGCATGCAATACATGCTCTGCCTCTAGGCTCTCTACTCAAATTACCACTGTGTTTCTCCCACTCAGTCAAAATCATGGATTAAAATGGACATTTTGGAGAATGGAAATCAAGAAGACATAGGGGTTTAATTCGTTTGAAAGAATAACTCCACAGCAGAAGATGGTTAAACAGACCCAAAACAGTCTAATGGAGAAAAGCGTTGCAAAGACAATATGACTAGTTACCAGGAATATAAAGATAAATAAGGGTACTTACTTTTGTAAGACGACAATTGGGTGGAAACTCATGAGAAGCAAAGAACTGGCTCCTGAAAGAGGAGCAAGTAATAAAAAATAGTTTCAAGAGAGACAGATTTTGGAAAGGATTTGTTCTTTCAGGTAGAATGAAATGAGAACGTGGAGTAATACTGAGGAATTTAGTTAGAGTGGTTTGGAATCTTTCTCAAACTCTTGCCAAAATATTAGCTCAGTATTCTTTGAAATGCCTGCTCATTGATTTGCTCTCCAATAACTAATTTCTCCTCTCAATATTTCTTAAATCAGAGAATAAAAGTAATAATAATTAAATTAATAAAGCAATTTTATTATTCTTGCTTTACATAAGAAGTATTAAAAGCATTGAGAAAAAAGTATTTTCCTCAAGAAAAGGTCAAACTCATTTCTAAGACAGGGCATTTTCTTTGTAATCCCACTGCCTAGAAGAAGAGATGGTATTTAAATTATATGAGTACCACATATATATATATACATATATTAAGTACCACATATTTATCATGTATATTTCAATCAATTTATTAATAATAATTGGATGAGATCAACACTGTACAAGGTAAATATAGGTAAAATTGTGAAAGAAAACTTTCTCTAGTCTAGTGAAACAGGAGATTTCATTGAAGTCTGTTGTAACACGGAGAAAGACTCATATCCACTGAAACAAAAGTTGAAGGAATTTGTTTGTTTATTAATATCTTTATTTAAACACCATGGTTACAAACATGTTTGTAGTTGGGTTTCAGTCATCATAAGGTACACCTCCCTTGACCAATGAAACCTTTCCCCCACTAATGCCTCTGTCTCCCTCCTCCTCCACTGTCTCCCTGTCTTTATTAAAGGCATTTTATTTCTATCACTCACTACCATTGTCCTGATAGTTGTTGGTGTACTAATTCTCTAACTGCATTCACCAATCTTTGTGGTAAGCTTCATATCATGGGTTTGTCCTTTCAAACCTCTCTCTATTGTCTCTGGGTATTATTCTTTTATTTTTCTTAAATCCCACAGATGAGTGAAACTATTCTGTCTCTCTGTGACTCATCTCACTCAGCATAATCGTTTCCAGTCCATCCATGTGTAGGAAAATTTCATGTATAATAAAGTTTCAAGTTGGAGGAATTTTTAGATACTGGTGTGAACTAATAATAGGTGAATATTGGAACCTATTAGTGGGGAGATTAGTTAATGTAAAAATAATATTTTTCTTTGCTAAGTCACAGTTATTAATGTTAGAATTCAATTCTTCTACTGGGAGACAAAAGAACTATTTCATTAGCCTAATGTTTCAACAATGAATCCAGATATTAGGGGAAGTCACTCCTGAATATGGAAGATTTACATTTCAATGCAGGAGAAGACAGATTTTATAAATACCAAATTTCCTAAAGTAAAATGCTTCATCAAGGAAAGGGGAATCAGGGATAAACCTCTCTAATGTTTTGTCAGGTTAAGAGGAATATAGATGCACTGTGATCAATATTTATTGCTAACTAGTTTATCCAGATTACTTAAGAAAAGTATTTTTATTTAATTTATTTTTGTATCATGCAATAAATAATTATTTGCATGCATTTTAGATGTTCACTCACTGTGTTGAGTAAATGAAAGAAGAATGCATTGCAGTTTAAGTCAAGTTCTGCCGGGTAAAAATAGTAAATGAAAGAAATAGTTATTCTATGTAGCAAATCAAAATTGTGCCACTTTTCATTTACATGCTGCTCTGTGAAATGGGGTAATGGGTAGTAGCTCATATTTTATCAGTAAAAATTAAGTATTTAAATTACTGACAATGGAATATGCTATGCCATATGTTATCCCATAGTTATGTAAAATTCAAACTATGTTTAAGAGTTCCACTTTATCACTATTTTAAGGATGAAAGAATTCTTACAGGGGGCTGGGAGGGATAGTCCAGTGGTAGGGTTTATTTCTTGCACTTGGCAGACCCAGAACTGACCTGGGTTCAATTCTGGCATCCCATATGTTCCCTTGACCCTGCAAGAGGGATTTCTGAGCACCTCTGGGTGTGGCCCCAAAACAAAAAACAAACAAACAAAAAAGAAGTCTAAAAGTAAGAAATGCAATTTATCTTTATAAAGTATTCAAAATGTTAACTATTTTGTAGTAAATGCTCTTATCTAAGTTTCTTTCATATTAAAAAATTCAATGATAGTATTATTCCAGAGTTCTAAATATTATGTTTTACAATAAAGACTTAATTGAATTTTCAGCACTTATTCTGCATTTTACTGAGCATTCAGAATTAAAAGTCATTCATATTATTAAATTAATATTAATATTTACCTCTACAGTCATAGAACTATGACTTACAGTGCTCAGATAAATAATCAGGTGACACAGACTTAAACAACAGAACTGGGATTTAAAACTGCTATGAGGGGGGTCCGGGAGATAGCATGGAGGTAAGGCGTTTGCCTTTCAGGCAAAAGGTCATCGGTTCGAATCCCGGTGCCCCATATGGTCCCCCGTGCCTGCCAGGAGCAATTTCTGAGCATGGAGCCAGGAGTAACCCCTGAGCACTGCCGGTTGTGACCCAAAAACCAAACAAACAAACAAACAAACACAACTGCTATGAGGTACAAGAAGTTGTACAGGAATTAAAGTGCTTACCCTCTGTGTGACCAAGCTAGTTCAAACCTTACCATCATATATTATGCCCCAAGCATTGCCAGGAGTGATCTCTGATCATAAAGCACTATTGAGTGTTGCTTACACAAGGAAACTGACAAGTCACTATTAAACAAAATAAAATAAAAACATAGTAAAATTTAAAAAGATACCCTGAAAAAAGATTAGAATTTTCATGATTATAATAACTGCACTACTCAAAACACTAACCAGATTCAAATAAGTCCCCTTCACAATTCCAAACCCTTAAACAGTGAATTGAAAATTACTTCTAAAATTTAAAATAGAATGATACTCTGTATAGTGAGAGCAATACTGAGAAAAAGGTAGGTGGGAGGCTTTTTATTTCTGATTTTAAAACAATACTAATAAAATTGTGTGTTATTAAAATAGTGTCAGATCCTGACCAATGAAATAGAATTGAGTTTAAAGATAAGTCTTGGGGCCGGCGGTGGCGCTGGAGATAAGGTGCCTGCGCTAACCTAGGACGAACCGAGGTTCGATCCCCCGTTCCCCATATGGTCCCCCGTGCCTACCAGGAGCGACTTCTGAGCGAATAGCCAGGAGTAACCCCTGAGTGTCACCGGGTGTGGCCCAAAAACCAAAAGAAAAAAAAAGATAAATCTTCAAATATATAATTTATATATGCTTGATAGTGCTAGTACCTTAGATATATAAATCATTCACAAAAATCTAGAATAAAAATAGGGATAGGAGTTTAATAGATGTTTCCACAAAGGAACATCTAAATGGCTAAGAAGCATATGCAAAAGTGTTGAGCAGCACTGATTATTAGGGAACTGCAGATATAAAGTATAATGAAATATCACTCACACAACTGGAAGTATCCCGCTTCAAAATCTGCAAACAGTGGTAGTATGAGTGAAGGAACCATTATTCTCATTTTTGGGTCTGTTGTCTGGTTCAATCTCTATGAAAAATGTGATGATTTCTTCTCCTTCGAGTCTATCTATCCTTGTGGAATCTATCCCACAAAAAACACATTAATTTGATAATATTTATAAACATTTATATTCATTTCATTTTTATTTACAATAGTGAAGATCTGAAAACAATTAGAGTGCCAATGAGCAGGTAACATAATTGTGTGTTATGTATGTATATATGTATGTGCATATATATGTGTATGTATACATATATACATATATGCCATTGTTTGTATATATATATATATATATTGGAATTAGTCTTATAAATAAAATGAAACCTGTGGTTCTGCAACTTGGAAGGTATCATGCTCAGTCAGGTGAGTAAGAAATAAAAAGACCAATACTGAATGACTGCTCTCATATATGGAGTGTAAAGAACCATTGTAAAGAAAAGCCAAATATCAATTACAAATAGACCATGATGGTGGTCAGAGCAGTGTTACAAATGGTAGGGAGTTTATCTTGCACACACCTAGGACAGACTGTGGTTCAATACCCCCCCCACACACACACACACTATTCCTATATGGTCCCTGAAGCCAGGAGCTATGTCTGAGCTCAAAGCAGGAGTAACCCCTGACTGTCACCGGGTGTGACTCAAAATAGACCCTGAGATTCTGCTATGGAATTCTATCTGCTAATGCTAAGTGGAGAGAAGGGACCTATAAATGATGATGGAAGGTTGCTGGTCATCTAATAACAAATGTGATGGAATGATTTTAGATTCCTAAATCATTTTATTAGCACTATATAATCTTAATGACTAAATTTTAAAAAGGTAAAGAAATATTTATTCAAATGACTAAACTTCCTCAGATGTATATATTTACTCTCAGCAATGGACTGAGACAGGGAGAATATTTTTTAAAAACTTGGTTTGAATTATCCTACACTCACCCAAGTCATCAAAACTAAAACATATTCCTTTTTCCCCCCAGAAAAATCATCGTCATCGACATTTTGTTTTGCTTTCTTTTCTTTTTTCTCTTAAAAAACCAGATTGTAAGAAACAGAACATTTCTTAAGAGGAATAGATTTGAAAATGCCAAGAATAGCATTGTTCAGGGATAATAAACACTTGTAGAGCACAAGAAAAAATTGGGAGCAAATATAAAAAGTAAGCAAATAATAATGTAAATTCTATCTTTCTTCCATGGAAAGAGTGGGAAAGTCAGTATTTATATGTCGTGTATTCCAAAGGGGTCAGGGAAATTTTAGAAGTAACTCTGACAACAAATGCCAGAATTGTATTCCTTGATAAACATCTACTTCAACTTTACTCTTCATTGCATCTATTCAAATTTGTTATTGTTTAAAGATTCACAAAGCTCCCAAGAACAAATGACTTAACACACGTTCTCAGCTTTTTTTCTCTCTTAAATAATTTTAGAAAATTCAAAGCTGTTTCCAGCTACAAAGATCATTTCCTGGAGTAAAGTTAATACTTACATTTAGAATTATAAAATGACTAGTTCTACAATATGAGTAAGTGATTTGGTAATAGTTTTCTATTTTTCCTTTTAAATTTTATTAAAGAATAATGGTAGTGATGCTTTTCTGTGACTAATGTTTTGAAAATTTCAGAAAGTGTTATTTGGGATCTTAAAATCTATTGTTTCAACTCAAGTCCAAAAAGTACCTTTCTTTATTACTATAATTTCAATATGATTTTTTAAGTTTTTTCTTGGGTGTGAAAGATTTGCTGAACTGAATTTACCAAAAATCCAATCTTTTGAACTGGTTTGACTATGATAGTATCAGTAAAAGTTTTTCTTATTATTGTATTAAGCAAAAAGTTCCAAAAGTTTTGGATAAACTTTCATCTATAGACAGCATGCTACATACACAGAACTAAGTATTCACACCAGGTACTCTCTTCCTTCTTATTTGGCTGAAAGAAATCTATTGATAGATATTTTCCAGTGTTTATTATTTGTTCACTATTTATTATTCATGAATTCAAGTATTATTTTTCAGAGTATAAGGGGCAAAGTAGAAGAACACTATGACTTAAGTCTTAATTAGAAAAATTATTTTTCTCAATTAAATGTCTATAATTTATTGAAAAAATATTATAATGAGGCACTGAAGCAAAAGCACAGCTGTGAGGCATTTACTTTGCTTGTGACTGCCCAGGACGAACCTGAGTTTGATCTCTGGAGTCCCTAATGATCCCCTGAGCCAGGAGCAATTTCTGAGCTCATAGCCAGGTGTAGCCCCTGAGCTTCACTGGGTGTGGCCCAAAAAACAGAAAACATTGTAATGAATAATTACACTTAAAAGCATTTCACAAATCTATTTTATATCTTGATGTGTAATTAGCATTGTTTTTCATATATTCTAACTTTAATTTTATATTCTTAGATGTGGTTCAGTGGACTGTGCTTTTCCTTTAAAAACAATATTAACATTAATAACATCCTAGTCACTTATATTAAATTAATCCAAGTTCAATGATCTAATTAAGGATTAAAACAGAAAATATTTATTGCTGCATTAGATCAATCCATAGTTTCAGTATTCATTATGCTAAGGATTCTATTCTATAATAGAATATCTACACATGCAGATAATTTAAAACTGAATTCACAAGCTGAAGATTATAATGTCATATAGAGATATTCATAAAATATATTCCACTAATAGATATACAATTTAGTGGCCTTGTGGTATAATAGAAAAATTGTTAGTGCCACCTATTGGAATTAGAGGAGAATTTTAAAATCTGTTTCATAAAGACTAAACAGACATTTCAATATAATGTAAAAATTCATGAAGTAAATGTAATGAATGTTATTTCCTGGTGTTTGAACTGTGTTTAAGTATTCAATATGTTTCACATGACTTTAAATATCATACAATGATTGAGATAAAAAGTAAATTTGTATTTTCTTTAAATTGTTTCTTAAATAGTTTCATAGTGTATTACTCACTAGCATTGCCTGAAAATGTTATGAAAAATAAAAATAAAGTATTCCAGTGTCATGCAACCACCTTAGACCAGTGGTCAGCAACCTGCGGCTCGCAAGCCACATGAGGCTCTTTACCTTTTAATTTGGCTCTTCTGTGTGAATGGCAGCTGTTCCAGGAGTCAGAACTCTGCTCCTAGTCTCTGTCAGTGCGCGCCCTGTGTGCAGCCCCAGCGGCAAGCTCCATGAGATGAAACCCAGTATCAACCCCAAACGAAGGTATTCCCCCAACATCATCTTTTCTTAAGCCTCTTCCTTTGATATGTAAAAGCCCACTGAATATGTACTTTTGTCTCTCTTTTGACCTGAAGCCTCCTGGTATTGGGAATTGGTTTTAATAAAGAAAGAGGTGTTCTAGCTTTTTGAGCTTGAGGCAGAGAGTACAAGGTAAAAGGCCATGGACTCCATGATGATCCTTTCCTGGCTAGCTTGGTTTATTATTTCTTTCTTGCTACCCTGCTTCTTCAGACCAGGTTGGGTGGAGGTTAGAAATACAGTGCCTGGAGTGATCTTAAAACACATATTTTATTTTGCACAAGAGTGGGCATCTTTCATGAAGGGATTCTCAACCCAGTGTTTTCTTTTCCGTGCATGTTCAGAGTACTCATGATTAAACTTGTGAGCCTAGGCCCTTACATGCTGTTTTTCAATTTAATTATGAATTGTGAATTTCACAAATTATCTTTATTGTGTCATCTGTCACAGAGTTTAGTTCAGCAGGGAGTTTTTTTCTGAATCCAGTCTATCATAAAATGAGTGGATACAATCTGCAGGTGTGCAACTTCTGTTTCTTGTGACCACACAAAGACACTGAGCCATGCACAGTGCATCATCTGTACATACATCAACACATCCGATTATTATTCTGAGTGAAATGAGTCAGAAGGCGTAGACACAGAATAATTATTTGTGGCATCTAAGAATAATAAATGGCAATATGATAATAATATCTAGAGAAAATAGGAATGAGGGACAGGAGGACTAGTTCATTATAGTAAGCTTGCCATAAAAAGTGGTGAGTTCAGTTAGAATAAAGAAAGATACATTATGACATTGATTGTTGGAGCTTATCACTCTGAACAAGAACTGGATGCTGAAAATAGATAAGTGACATGCATTGTACCCTTTAATAACAATATTGAAAACCACAGTGTCATAAAGGAAATTTTGCAAACCTCAGTGTCATAGGTAGAGGAGGGTGAAGGGGAAGGAAGCAAGGACCATTGGTGTTGGGGAAAGTACACTGGTGAAGGGTGCATTCTATGATTAAAATGCAATTATGAATAATTTTGTAACAAATATGCTTAAATAAAAAATTAATTTTAAAATGTTTCAGACAATCTATCATAATTCCTTTATGATATGATATATTCCTTTAACAAAGTGCCATTTTTGTTTTTGTTTTTGTGTGTATTTTAGTTTGGTTTCTTGTAGCACACACTAAAGTGTCAATAGATTTTTTTTCCTTTCAGTGAAATCGCTACTTTCCTCTGAAACACTGTTCTTGCCTTTAAAGATTGTTAAAAGGTTTTTCTCTTTTACCTGTTTCATCTTCATATTGTAGGGTTTTAAATTTTCAGTGCATTTTGGTTATCAAGAGGAAACATTTTGAACGTTTTGTTTCCTTATTATCATCAATCAAAGCCTCTTTACTCAAGAAAGGTGTTCACTATCCAGAATTAACAATCAGTGGATTCCAAAACTGTATTTCATGGTGGATGTTACTTCACATCTAAATCAGCTTAATCATAACTGCAGGGGAAACGAAACACAATTCTTTCGATGTTAGAAGAAGTTATTTCCTTTGAAAATAAATTATCAGTTTTTGCTCAAGATTTTGTCAGAGAAACTTTGATTCACCTTCCAAGCCTGTTGAAACATCACCAAAAAATAATTCTGATATTGACATTACCTATTTTAAAACAGCACTTTTAAACATAAGGGAAGCTTTTTTCAAAGGTTTCAGGATTTCAGAAACAGCAAAGTGACGTTGGCCTTTGTTAAAAACTTCTGGATGCCCAAGACTGACCTCCTACCCCAATGAACCAGTACCCAGCACCCAACCAAAGGGTCACTCAGTTAAACCCAGACCTCGTCCGCGGCAAGAAAAGGCAACCAACTCCCCTGCTGACTCAAGCTGTGCAGCCTTCCTTACCAACTCTACCTAATGTGGACTGTTACTTGAAACCAGACTTAGCTCTAAAAGTACCCCCAAAGCAAGAACTCTTCCCAAGACCTCCCTGCCGCAAAACTTTTGCCAATCTCAAGAAGGTCAGGGGTTGTGATGAAAAGGCACCCAGGAACCCACACACCACAAGAAAATCTCAAAAGACAATGGGGAAACCTATCGTTCCATCATAAGTATAAGACCTGTATTGCACTACCTCATTATCTGCTTTTCCCCAAATGTAAGATAGTCTATAGCATCATTTTGTCCCTTTAATTACTTTATTTCATTTTTTAAAATACTTATTCCTCATATATGTGAGCACATATATTTTTACTTCTATTTTTATCTTTTTTGGGTATGTGACCTGTTTCCGTTTTCTTCTTTTTCCACCCCCAAATGCACTGACAATATAATGTAGCACCATTTCCCCATGGAAAGACACTCTAAAATGGGGGGAAATCTTACGTATATAAACAAGCTCTTATCTACTAGAGATAAGAACTCATACTTGTTTACAATACAGGGACATCTCCCACCTTGAAAATATGTCACGTGGACTCAACTTGGACCCCAGTTGATTAGACACTATCTGTCCAGCCTTGAACCCTGGATCCCAGACATAGAAACGACACAGCTCTTCACGACAGCTATAGGAAACAAATCCCATCCGGAACATTCTTAATACAGCTTGGACACCAACAAGTGCCAGCTCTAATATGATATCCTGACAAGGAAAATGGGAACAACTTGACCTAAGAGCAGGTTATCCTACCCCTCCAGCTGGCAATAAGACAAAATCAGAAAGCTTTTCACCCTTTGGTCTGTCCAAAAGCCAAGATCGCGTTTTACAGATGATTGGCTGATAGAACCATGACTGGACTGTATGTATCCTGAGACCAATAAAAAAGCCCTAGTTTAGGGTTCGAGCTAAGACCTGCACAACAACCATGATCTCCAGTTCCAAACGTTTGTCTCAGACAATTGCAATGGAGTGAATCTTCTGGAAATATAATGAAAGATGCTAGCCTAGGCTCCACCCTAGGATCAGTGCAAAGACCAAGACCACCAACCACAGAAGACAGATTAAAATGACACTGAAGGAATAGAACATCTAGAACCACAAAGAAAGGCTTCTTTATAAGTTCCACCCCTTGACCTGTGCAGATACTGAGATCTCTAGATACAGAGATCTGATTTGATCACCCAGGACGGAGCAGAAGTCTTCCAAACATCATGAAAGCACCAAGGGGAGAGTAAACAAACTTGAATGAAGTCTATAGTTAATCCCATGAAAATATACTCCAAAAGTAGAGAAACCCTATATCTCATAGTCGTCCAAGGAAATTCCTTTTCCAATGACCCCAATATTTACTGTGTCTATGCAGGAGGGGGAAA
>PVKC010004039.1:0-36853 GCA_004027635.1 Crocidura indochinensis | reverse complement strand
CTGAGAAGAGACATTCTAGGGGCGCCAATGGCCCTTTAAATGAAAGTAACAATGGTACTAATAAAAAATAGTGCTCAAACATCAGGGCTTCCTTTCACCAGACCTAATTGCAATCTGCCTTTCTGCTCATCACCATGGTACCTGGAGACCACCTTGATCAACAACCAGTCTAGTAGGTCAATGAATATGAATTACTGAGAACACCTGTGTTTCCAACCATTTAAGCGAGGTACACGATTACATGTCCTCAGGCTTATTAGTCCCTACCCAGTAGGGAGGCATTTTACAGAGAGCATGAGTCTGATATAAAACTAGTTTGAGATGTTTTATAAACAGCCAGGAGTTCCTTTCACTATTACTCAGGCACGGCATGGCATCTTCATATCTGTTATGTGCTCTGCTCTCACTAGCTTTCATGTTCCACAGAAAACCAATTTTCCCTGTTGTGGGAGAAATGACTAGGTGGGGAAGACTGTTAATTCCGCATGAAATACTGGGATTTTTTTCCCCATGTTCAGCTTTTAACAGTCAGCACTTTATATTCCTCTGGCACACCACATAAGTTTTCAAGCATCCCCAGAGAAGAGGCATTTCTTAGAGTCTCTTCATGCAGATTCATTTTCACTGAATGCAGCAGAGCAGAGACCCAGCGGCTCATCCTGCCAAGATATTGGCTTCTTTACAAAAGGAGCCAGCTGAGTTTCTCACAAGATGTGCTGCAGAGAGCCAAGACCCCTCTCACTTCTACAGGCCATCTCTTTCTTTGTTTCATCATAGGTTTAGAGTTGATGACACTAGATTGTATCAAATCCACCCCATACCCAGCTGCTGAACTCAGTGTGTGTAGCCTTGGAGTTTATAAACCTCAACTCTAGCCAGTCTCTAAGTCAGGCTTGGAAGAAACAGGCTTAAGAAAACAAAGAGAACCAAGCTGATGAGTCCTGCAGGGGTCTAACCCAAAAGATTCCTTTGTATTTGAACTGAGGTCCAAAAAAACCAAAGCCAAAGCAATCATTATTAGAGTTTACTTCACATAACTACCTGGGGAACCAATAGATTCTTAGGAACTGATTTGCATAACAGCTTTAAGCTTTGGAAGACACGAGTACTGCCAAGTTCTTTAGCCCCTGATCAGGCAATAGCTGAATGCCACCAACTCAGCCATGAAACAGTCTAGGGATGCTGTGGCCTGAGAAGCAAGAGAGCAGCTCCTACCATGAAAAGGAGAATTCCATCAGGGCAACGAGGAAGGCCAGAGAAAAAGCAGAGTGAAAGAGTGAACATCAGCCTGGTGTGCTCTTCATCTGCTTCCTATATACCCCAAGTAATAGGGTATAGGGATGACCACTCCCTGAAGACAGGGCAGGTTAGTTAGGCTGACACAAGGCTATGTGAGGGGGACCAGATACTACTAGGACTCAGTGAGATGCCAGTAGCCAGGTGCAGAATATACTTTTTGAACTTACTTGAACATACATTGTTGAGTATGCTTCCTTGAACTGGCACTTTATGGCTTCTTTCCAGTGACTAAAGGATAAAGACATTCAGTCAACAGTGTCAGAAGAAACCATCCTGGTAACAGTAACAAAAAAAAGATTTGGGGATCATGAATTTTAAAATGATCAGATCATGACCCCCTAACTCCCTAGAGTTTAGGGACACTGATATATGACAGCCATCTCCCAATTACTGAGGGCAACACTTCTTACAGTATCTATCATGAAGCAGCATAGAATTTAATGCTGTTTGCTGCTCTTGAAAATAAATAGATTTCACTGATTTGTCTCTTCTATCAATCACACTCATTCTAGCCTCTATACCCTTTAATCCTCACTCGTCACTGCTAGTTCCACCCTGGCGCCAGGCACAGTGGGAGGAACAGTTGACACAATTAAGAATAAGCAGGGCACATCATGTTCTAGTCTTGTAAGACTGAGAGGCACAAGTACACACAAATACACCATAAATAAAATATTACCCATGGTAATGAAAGTGATGAAAGAATGAATTGAGCACTGAAACAGAGGCAAATTATTGGAGCAGAGCCTTTCCATAAAATGGTTGAAAGTTTCATCTTGAATGAGTTTTAAGAGTAGACCAAAAAGATGAGAAGCAATCTGTTGCTTGAAGAGTGTGTGAAAAGTAGAGACAGTAATGAAGAAGAGGTAGAGATAGGAAAACAGGCAGAGACAGAGGGAGGGAGAGAGAGAATTTGTTCAAAATAAGCAAAATTTATGCTTAAAGAGTATACTTTAAGGAGAGATAGTATATGATGAATGAAAAGATAGATAGAAATCATCTCATTGTGACTCTAAAAGTTGGATAAATAAATTTGTTTTACATTCTAGCAAGTTAAAAAGAGTACTTCATTCGGATAAGCAGGATTAATATAAATGTCTGATGAATGAATAAAGAACAAAATGAATGGATTTATCTTTTCCAAAGCCACAACTTCAGATTAACTTATTATCACTGATATCCTTTCTCTCCCCCACTATTTCTTCCTGTGCAGTACTATCTTTTCTTCATTTCAGGCAGTATGAAAGTTAAGCTCTTCTCTCACTACACCTACCTATACTTCACATTCAGACATTGCTAGAGAGGAGAATCAGATGGCAACATAGTCACTCTTCAAAAATACAGACATACAGATTTGCTTGCTGATTTCTGCATTTGATTAAAAAAAAAAGAAGAAAGAAAGTTCTTAGGCAATTTTTTTACTCCAATTGCTGGTTTCTACTTTAGCTTGGGGAATACTTATTGATGGGGACAGAGATGCTATTAGAGGCAGGAGATGGATGCATCTTCTTTAGTTGTGTGTGAAAATGCCATCTAGTTCTGCAAGCACTGCACAAGTACTCCAAAGGCCCTCAGTGTCTGCTGACAGGCATGATTACACCCTCCAGCAATTCCCTAGCACCTCTCCAAGGGAGGGAAAGAGTAACAAACCTATTAGTAGTAACTGTCTTTATTGGCAATTAAAATTGAGGACTGCTAGTGACCTCTATGAATATTAATTTCAAAAGCCTGGACTTTTAGTCAACATCTCTTGAAACAGTACCTGATCGATCCATCTGGGGGAAAAAAATGATTGCATCTACCCAAAATAGGGATAGTCACAAGGAGCTTTTCCTAACCCAGATTTTTCTCAAGACTGACATGGAAATCTTGACAGATCATGGCCTTTGAGCATTTTTGTTTAAGCATAAAAGATCTGACCAATTCTTTCCATAGCCTAGGAGAAAGTCTTGTGGCTTCCATCTCAAACATCCTTGCATGCAGTAAATATTTTGCATAAGTTAAATAGTTAATGGGCTGCTCAAGGGCTGTATAACATTCTGCATTTGTTTTTCTTCTCTTTATCTTTTTTTTTTATCTCCTCTAGGTGATTCATCAGGCATACTTCTTGAGCCAGCTGTGAAAGATTAAGAAATGTCATTTGCATTCATGGGAAGAATTCTCCTGCAAGGAACAATCTGCCTGTTGAATACATTCATGTAAATAGAACAAATGTTTTAAAGCTGAGCAAAACGAAAGGGGCACATGGGAGAAAAAGGGGAAAAAATGCACCTCTCAGCATGAACCGTGAAGAATTTTGATCATAACTTCAAATAAAACTAGGTCTTTCCACGTGTGACAAAGCTCTGGGTTCAGGACTTCTACAGCAAAGATTAGAGTGCAGACTGGTGCTAACAAGGCCTCTCTTTTCCTGGCATCCCTACTGTACTTGAGGTGAAGACCCCACTTTCTAACAATGTATGGAGCCAACAGCACAGTCCACTGAAGGGAAGAGCAGGAGAATAGGAAAAAGATCAGACCTAGAGTTAGACTGATTGGTTCTACTTTCATCTGGGCCTCTTAGATAAAATCTTATGATTATTAAATAAGAGTAAACCTCAAGCACAATCGTAACACAATAATAAAAGCCCAAATTCACTCAGTATTTCATACAGGTCAAGCACGATACTGAATATTTTACAATCACAATGGATAATTTTTTCCCAGAACACTAAGGTTCTTTTATAATAAATGACTATTTGAGGCTCTGAAACAGTAAGTGATTTGCCCTCGGGCATGGGCCTTTGGACACTTAATGAAACTTCTCAGGACCTCAGTTATTTGCTTTTTATTTTAATTTGAGAAATAAAGAGCTAGAAGACATGAGTTCTAAAATTTAAGCTCCACCAATTATTAGTTTAGCAAGTTCTCTCAGACCTCTAACATATGTGATTTCTGTGCAATTTAATCTTAAATTGCAAGTTCTGATACCCTATTCCTCACAGTCTATATCAGTTGGGCAAGAAAATAAAAGAACTGCTTTGGTTTACTGGAAATTACTTCAAGCTATAACTTTTATTCTTATAGTCTTGTACAAAGTAGTAGTTGGTGCTGGCCCATCACACAATTCATGTATGAATGACTTCAGTTGATTCAGTAATCCTACTCAGTTTTAAATATCTTCATTTTCTGAAAATACAGAGTAGCTAGGCACTAATATTTTACAGCATGGCAAACCCAAATGAAAGTGACAAAGTGCCAAAATAATGAAACTCTGGCTGAAAAGCAGGAAACATAATTCTTTTACTCTGCCTCTTCTAGTTCCATCTTGCTTGCTTTGTTTTCCAAGAAAATCTTTGAACCACATATCTATATATTTCATGCTCAATCCCTACTGCGAAGGAAAATAAAAAGTGTGACATTTGGCAGATTTTAGTTATCAAGTAGAATTTTTTAAGTGGTCTCTGAGGTCTACTTTAATGTGTGTATTGATGTAAATTTATCTAAATAAGAATAAAGAGAAAAACCAGTTAACTCTAAATTTATAATACTATGTTTTTTTTTTACATTCAGAACCATAAAAGAAAATAATAGCTTCAACAAAAAATAAAAATGTTTATTTTTCACACACACAAAGAATAGTGATGGACAATTTAAAATGTAACTAGATATTAGAGAGTTTGGTATTTGGTTCTTACATTCATTTGTTGGATAAATTAGATGGCTCACCAGAGTTAAGCTGTGATGCAAATTCGATGAAATCCCATGAAACAGATATTTTTATTTTATTAAAATCGAAAATGTCAGTGAGGATTATACTCCAACTTTGTTTTGTTAAAAAATATTTTCACAAATATCTCTGAATTCTGCAACTTTGGGCTGTTTTTATATTTTAATATTAGTGACTCGTTTTATATTTTTCTTTGTTTATTTGAAGGTTGGGCCATAAATGAAAATTTCAGATGCCATTTCTGAGACTGAGACTAGGATTTTCGTGATGATGTCTGAAGTATCAATGTAGTTGGGGATCTAATACAGTTGTTTGCATGCAAAGCAAGCAATTTATTCCCTATATGTTTGACTTGATTCTTTTTGTTTAAATTGTAGTCAAATTTTTTGGTTATCAGATTTCAGAACTGAGTTAGGGTTACATTAAAGTCCAGGAACTATTCACTCAATAAACTAAAATTTATCTTGTAAACTCCTTGTTGTCTGTTTTTTCTACAACCACGTTTTTTGCCCTGATGAAAATAACCCACCTAAATAATTATCAATATTCACCCCACACTAAAAAAGAAGTTAAGACATGTAAATAACTCATGATTTAAATATGTTTGTTAACAGAATATTGATTTTTCATGTGCTGAAAAGCTTCAAATTTGGTCCCAAGTATGAAATAAAAGGAAAAACAATGTATGATTCTATTACAGAGACTTACTAGTTTTAAGTTAAAAATAATTTCATATTTTAACAAAAATTGCAAGAATAAAAACCATAAAAAGAACATTCTAATGCATTTGATGAGATTCACCTGATTCACATTCCCCCCTTTGTTTTATATTTTACCATCTCTCTCTTTTCCATCTCTCCATTCCTATCTCCATGAAATAAAAACATTTGTGGTTAAATTACATGCATTGTGGTTTTATCATTCAGTTCATATTTTTATAATACAGGAATCTTCTCCAATTTAAGTTGAGTACATTGATACAGTATGTTTATGCTACTTTTATCTAATTTCCATTCATTTTCCTATTTTTTAAATTGATACAATAATTTTGCAACATTTTTTCTTCTTCCTCAGAGATTCTAATCTAGGATCCAGATTTTCATTTACTCATTTAATTAATTCCATGTAATTTGGAAAATTCCTACAGCCTTTGTCTCTAATGATATTAGGTTTTAAAGAGCACATCCTCCAGTAACTTACAAATAGAAAGTTCCTAGTTTGAGGCTTACTCATGATTAGATTTAGGTAATAATTCTTGGCTAGAACACCACAAAAGTGTGATTTTATTCACTTCAGAGTCTCACATCTGGAGTATCATGTTGTCCATCTGCATATGTAAATCATCTTAATCATCCAATGAAGGAGTTGTCAGGTTTCTTCATTATACAATAATAGTGAAAAACACACTTTAATAACATGCAAACATTATTGTTTAACAAAAATTCCCTCTAAATTTCTTTTTTTTTTTTTTTTGGTTTTTCAGGCCATACTCATTTGATGCTCAGGGGTTCCTCCTGGCTAAGTACTCAGAAATTGCCCCTGACTTGGGGGACCATATCAACGCCAGGGGATCGAACTGCGGTTCTTCCTTGGTTAGCGCTTGCAAGGCAGACACCTTACCTCTACCGCCACCTCGCCACCCCAAAAATTCCCTCTAAATTTCTATTGATGATGATTCTGGTTTGATCCCACTCATTACTGTGATGGTTATTAAATAAAAGCATGTATCTAGTGTTTTTTTTTAATATGGAATGCTAGTGTTTTTAATTCATCACCATTTATCAGTCACAAAAGATCAACCCATTGCTGATTATCCATTTCTATTGCTATGAACTTAAATTCTTATTAATTCAATGGTTTATAATTTACTTTGATTATTAATTATTTTGGTTCTCAAATGGCTACAGATTTAAGCTGTTTGCAACTCCTTAAAATGACCTTTTGAAATAATGTCATATTTGTTAAGCATTTTATTACTTTTTGGTATGACAAAATTTATTGTGCTCATTTGATCCTACTGTAATTAAACTATAAAAACTACATTTATTTTCAGGGATACCTAGTTTTGTTTTGTTTTGTGGAGAATAATATCAAAAAGCAAAAGCGTTACTATTTAAGTGTGTTTGTATATAGGATCATTCAGTAGACAGAGTTATCCGGACATTTACATTTCTGTGCCTATATGATCGTTAATTATTTAAATGTGTTAATTGGAGTATATGTTAATTTTATAAATTAACCACAGAAGCCAGAGAGATAGAATAGAAAGTAGGGTGTTTTCCCTGAATAAAGCCAACAAGTTATTCCCAGTACTACAAATGGTCCCCAAGAATCACCAGAATTGATCCAAAAGTCTAGAGCCAGAAATATGGTCTGAGTATTGCAGGGTATTGGCTTCAAACTCATTACAATATATTCTCACCAGATTTCACTTTTCTTCTTCAATTTCATAACGTAAATCTTACTCCAGATAATATTCTCAGATAATCACCCCAGTTAACCCTACATTATCCATTTTATCACCATTATTTGAATATGTAAAGCACTGCCATTCGTAGCACTTAAGAAAAATCAAAATAATGCTGACTTTGAAATGGGGTAGTTGAGTATTTGGACGACACCTGTGTTCTTAGGTATTACTCCTGGCTCTGCACTCAGAGGTTATTTCTGTAGGTATCTAGTGGGAGTGCTAGGGATTTGAATGCTAGGTAAGTTAATTTGCCAGACCAATACTGACTTTGAAAATATGTATAAGATTTCTTTACAATAAAAATTCTTTGATCAATTAGCTTATTCTTTCATTTTTTTGTTTTATGGTTTTTTGTTGTTTTTGGCAGACCTATATTTCTATAGGTCACACAGCATTTTTAAATAATATCTTTATTTAAAAACTGTGATTACAAACATGATTGTAACTGGGTTTTAATCATAAAAATAACACTGCCATTCACCAGTGCAACCTACCTCTCATCAATGCCCCCATCTCTTCCCTCTCACATACCCTGCCTGTATTTGAGACAGGCTTTCTACATCTCTCACTCACTGATGTTGTTATGATAGTTCTCAGCATAGTTATTTCTCTAACAGTGAGCTTCATATCTTAAGCTGGTCTTTCCAGCCCTCATCTCTGTAAGTTATTTCAATGTCTTTTATTTTTCTTAAAACCCAAAGATGATTGAGACTATTCTGTGTCTATCTCTCTCCCTCTGAATTATTTCACTCAGCATAATAGATTCCTTGTACACCCATGTATAGGTAGATTTCATGGCTTCATCTCTCCTGATGGCTGCATCATATTACATTGTGTGTATGTACCACAGATTCTTTAGCCATTCATCTTTTGAATGGCATCTTGGTTATTTCCAGAGTCTGGCTATTGTAAATAGTGCTACAATGAATATAGGTATGAGGAAGGGATTATTATTATATTGCATTTTTGCATACCCGGGTATATCCATAGAAGTGGTATAGCTGAATCAAATGGGAGCTCAATTTCCAGTTTTTTGAGGAATCTTCATATTGTTTTTCATAATGCTGAACTAGACAGCATTCCCACCAACTGGTAATGAGAGTTCCTTTCTCCCCAAATGCCTACCACCACTCATTGTTATTGTGCTTTGTGATGTGTGCCCATCTCTGTGGTGTGAGATGATACCTCATTGTTGCTTTGATTCTTATCTCACTAATTTTCATGTGCCTTTTAGCCATTTGTATTTCTTCTTTGAGAAATTGTTCATTTCTTCTCCCCATTTTTGATGGGGTTAGATGTTTTTTCTTGTTCAGTTCTGCCGGTACCTTGTATATTTTATATATTAGCACCTTATCTGATGAGTATTGGGTGACTAGTTTATCCCATTCTATGGGTGGCTTTTGTATTCTAGTCATTATTTCCTTTGAGGTGCAGAAGCTTCTCAGCTTAATGTAGTCCCATTTGTATAACTCTGATTTAACTTGTTTGGAGAGTGCTGTTTTTTCCTTGAAGATGCCTTTAGTTTCAATGTCATGGAGGGTTTTACCTATCTGTTGTTCTATATACTTTATGGTTTCAGGTCTAATATCAAGGTCTTTAATCTATTTGCACTTGACCTTTGTGAAGGGTAGTAGATGGAGGTCTGAGTGCATATTTTTGCAAGTGGCTGACCAATTTTCCTAATGCCACTTGTTGAAGAGGCATTCCTTGCACCATTTTCATTTATTGCTCCTTTCTCAAAGATTAATTGATTGTATATCTTGGGATCATTCTCTGAATACTGTGGTATACACTGATCTGAGAATCTTTCTTTATTCCAATACTATGCTGTTTTAATAACTATAGCTTTGTAATACAGTTTAAAGTTGAAGAAAGTGGTGCCTCCCATATTCCTCTTCCCAAGAATTTTTCTATTTATAGGTGTTTATTGTTCCAGATTAATTTTAAGAGTATTTTATCCACTTCTTTGAAGAATATCATGGATATCTTTAGAGGTATTGCAGTAAAATCTGTACAATGCCTTGAAGAGTATTGCCATTTAATAATGTTAACCCTGCTAAACCATGAGCAGGATATATGTCGCCATTTCCATATGTGTTCTTTTATTTTTTGAAGCAGGGGTTTGTAGTTTTCTTTGTATAAGTCCTTCACATCTTTGATTAAGTTGAATGCAAGATATTTGAGTTTTGGGACACTAATACGAATGGGATTGTGTTTTTGATGTAGATTTCTTCTCTGTCATTATTGGTGTATAAAAAGGCCATAATTTTGTAGCCTGCCACTTTGCTATATGAACCTATTTCTAGAAACATTTTGGTACAGTCTTTATGATACTAAGTATAGTATCATATCATCTGCAAATAGTGAGAACTTGACTTCTTCCTTTTCTATCTGGATGTCCTTGATATTATTTTTCTTCATAGAAGTGGTGAGAGAGGGCAGCCTTGTCTTGTACCAGACTTTAGAGGAAAGGCTTTCAACTTTTCTCATTTGAGGATAATATTTACCATTGGTTTGTGATAGATGGTCTTGACTAAATTGAGAAAAGTTCCTTCCATTCTATTTTGATGAATGATTTATCGAGAATGGGTGTTGGACCTTATCAAATGCTTTCTTTGCATCTATTGATATGATCATATGGGTTTTCTTTTTCTTTTTGTTAATAGTTCTATTATGTTGGTTAATTTACATATGTTAAACCATACTTGTATTCCTGAAATGAATCCTACTCGATCGTAGTATATGACCTTCTTGATGAATCATTGGATCCTATTTAGCAGAATTTTGTTGAGGATATTTGCATCTGTGTTCATCAGGGATATTGGTCTGTAATTTTCTTTTTTTACAACATCTCTGTCTGGCTTTGGTTTCTAGGTGATGTTAGCTTCAGAAAAACTATTTGGGAGCATTCCTGATTCTTCAATTTCATAAAAGAACCTGAAGAGTATTAGTAGAAGTTTCTCTTGAAAGCTTTGAAAGAATTCGTTGTGAATCCATCTGGGCTTGGGCCTTTTTTTGGGGGGGGTGGGGGGGAAGACTCAAGATGAACATTTTAATTCCCTCAGTACTGGTAGATCTCTTTAGATATGCGAGATTATCCTGGGCTAACTGTGGAAGATTACAAGAGTCCAAGACTTTATCCATTTCTTCCAGGTTTTCATGTTTCATGGCTTAGAGTTTCTCAAAGTAGTCTCTGATTATCCTTTGAATCTCTGTATTATCTGTGATCTCCCCTTTTCATTCCTAATCTGATTTATTAGATTTCTCTCTCCAAAGTTTCTTTGTGAGTTTTGCTAGTGGTTTATCAATCTTATTTATTTTTTCAAAGAACCAACTTTTGCTATCATTGATCTTTTTAATTGTTCTTTGAACTTACAATTCATTGACTTCTGCTCTGAGCTTTGTTATTTCCTTCTGCCTACCTATTTATTGTTCTTTTTGTTGATCATTTTCTAATTTTAAAAGCTGTATCATTAGACTTTTTGTATAAGTCCCTTCTTCCTTTCTGATGTATGCTTGCAAGGCTATAAATTTTCCTCTTA
Source organism: Crocidura indochinensis (assembly GCA_004027635.1). Taxonomy (NCBI): domain Eukaryota; kingdom Metazoa; phylum Chordata; class Mammalia; order Eulipotyphla; family Soricidae; genus Crocidura; species Crocidura indochinensis. Next base: position 25,833 of record PVKC010004039.1, on the reverse strand, counting down.
GAACTGATTTTATTGTGTCCCATAAATTCTGTCCTCAGCTGCTGTTATTCTGTTGGAGAGGCTTTCAATAGTATGTTTCATCAACTGAGTTTTCAGTCCCGTTATTTCAAATTGGAGTTTTCTGATTTCTATATTTTTGGTTTTTCTGATCAATCTATTCTGTCTTTGAATTCTATAAACATCTTCCATATTTATATTCTAAACTCCTTATCTGAGAGTCTAATTATGTGGTTGCTATTTTTAGATTATCAGTGCTACCATCTTCATTTTCTATGCATGGTATTGCCCTGCATTGTTTCTACATTGCCATGCTTGTAATGTGGTTCTTATTATGTGTTGAGATGAAGTCCATGTTCTAGAAGATGTGCATGGCCAAGGAGTTTTTGGCTCAACTCTTTATGGAGAGAGACAAGCCTACGTGTGCTGGGTGCTTGAGAGCTTTTGTTGCTGGGGTCTACTTTGGCTGTTGCTCACAGGGAATTAGGAAGCAGGGCACAAGTACCACTTTTTATAGAGTCCCTTTAGCCCAAACACAGATAGGAATTAGCTCCGTCCTGTGGGAGGAGACAAGACTACCTGTTCTGGGCACTTGAGAGATTTTGTTATTGGTATCTTCTTTGACTATGGCTCAGTTTATTCCTCTCTTTCTTCTTTTTTCCTCAGTTCCTTTTAGTTGTCTAACTCAATATTTTTCTAATTTCTCTTTTTGTAAATATAGCTATAATTACATAGCAAACTACAAAAGTACAATTGTTTGCATTTTATTTGATTTATCAGGTTTTCTAGAAATCCCTCATATCCATTCGTAAAGTTCTTTTTATTCATTTTTGTAGTTGTTTAATTATGGATAGGCATATAGTTTTAGTGAGGGGTTTTGTCTTTGTTTTCTTTGGTTTTTGGGCACAACCGGTGATGCTCAGGGGTTACTCCTGGCTATGCACTCAGAAATCACTCCTGGCTTTGGGACCATATAGGATGCTGGGCGTAGAAATATGGTTCCTTTTAGGTCAGCTGAGTGCAAGGTGAATGCCCTACTACTGTGCCACTGCTCTACCCACACATAGTTTTTAACTACCACTCATATTTAGACCTTTAGTTTCCAAATATTTAAAAATAACAAATTGAGGTACAGTTTGTAATCCAGTTCATATAAAATTTTGTAGTATGAAGGAATCTCTCATAGGAGAAATCCTTTCGAAGTGAAAATACATGTATAATTTGGTCAAAAAACCATCTATGTTTCACAGTAAAGGTACCATTTTCATCACCCATCGTACTATTTCCCATCATTAACATCACTAATAAATGAGACACCTATTTATCTGTAGACTATTAGAATACATTGTCAAATTTGAACTTTATCTGAATTTTCATTATTGCACTAATTAAAACTATTTTTATATATTAATATGTCTTAATTTTCATGTTTAATATTCTAAATTTAATATTGTTAAATTTATTATTTTAGACTTAAGAAATATACTTAGTCAGAGGAGATTTAATCAACCATATACCTTAATGATAAATTTTAAAAATCTATTTTGAAAATGGGCCAATGAACTATATGTTTTCTACATAAAATTATATATATATATATATATATAATTAACTATATATACAGGCATATATGTATGTGAGTAAGGTTATTGCTTTACATTGATCCAAATCAGGTTTAATCCTCAACACATAAAATTGTCCTTCCAGAACTGCTAAAAGCGATCTCCAAATTCAGAGCCAGGAGGAAACTCTGAGCACTATCAAAAAAGGAAGGGGATATATAAAAATCCAAGTAGTGTATGAAAGAGTGCACAACATCAAAAGTCAGCAGGAAAATGGCAAATAGAAAACAATTAAAATCATTAATAATTGAGTAATTCAAATCATACCTATTATTAAAGGTGTTATGGAAATAAGAAAAATAACAGATGTTAATCAAACTACAGAGAGAGGGGGGGTGGCCAGAGTGGTAGTGCAAGTGGTAAGGTGTTTGCTTTACATGCGCTAACTTAGAATGAATCGTAGTTAGATCTCCAGTGTCCCATATGGTCCCCACACAAGCCAGGAGCGATTTCCCAGCACATAGCCAGGAGTAACCCCTGAGTTTCACCAGGTGTGGCCCAAAACCCCCAAAAAAAGATAGAGAGATAGGAGCCCTTGTGTATTGTTTGGTGGGAACAGAAACTTAGGTTGCATCAGTAGAACAATAGCAGGTTATAGGCAACTCAAGAATTGAATGACAGGTGAATGGAGAATAAAGCTATTCAATTTTATATATTGGAATATTATGTATTGAAAAATTATGTCATATATTTGATGTAATTTGGATAAACCAATGTGTAGTAAGAGATAATTTGAAGGAAGTAAGAGAAAAAATTAATACCCCAGATGTTTGTATTTGTGTCTCATCCATTTGTGATGGAGAGTTATATAGAGCTATAACAAGATAATGGAAATGAAACTGAAAACAAGGAAATGGAAGATATAAAACTGAAAATCCTTGGTACTGTATTACTTTACATATATATACATTATATATATATACTTTATATATATTACATATATATATATATATATCTTTATTTGCACACCATAATTTCAAGCATGTTTGGAGTTGAATTTTAGTTATTAAAAAAAGAACATCCCACTTCACCAGTGCAACATTCTCACCACCCATGTTTAGCCCATGTTTCTTTTGTTATACAAAACCTTTTAAGTTTGACTTAAGTCCTATTTATTTTAATTTGACTCTATAGTTCTTGCCATAAGCATCCTATCATTGAACACTTCTTTGAGGTTTGAGTCTAGAGTGTTCTTCTGCCTATGTTTTCCTCAATGAATTTTATGGATTTAGGTCTAATCTCAAGGTCTTTGACCCATCATCACCTATCATTAGGGAAAACTAAATAAAGATTAGATTATCATCTTACACTAGTGAGGATATAACTTATCAAAAATAATGAGAATAATCTTTGTTGGTGGAAATGTGGTGAGAAAGGAACTCTCATCCAAGACTGGTGGGAATGTCATTGGTCAAACCCCTATGGAAAACAGTAATAGTGGGTTTTAAGTAAACTAAGATAAAATAAACTATGATCTGCCATATGAACCAGCAATCCCACTTTGGGGAATCTATTCTCAGGACAGAAAAACACTGAACAAAGGATATATGCAAATTACTATTCATCATAGCACTCAGTACAAGAGCAAAGAGTTGCAATCAGCCTATATATCCCAAAATGGACTAGTGGATCATGAAGAGGTGGAACCTATATAAATGGAATACTTCACAGCTGTAAGGAATGATGCAATCAATCAATTCTCTGCAACATGGATGAAACTGGAATATATTATGTTCAATTAAGTAAGCCAGTAGTAGAAGGATAAATACAAAATAGTATCAATTATATATGGTATTTAGAATAACTGTGTTAAGAAATGCAATAGTTTCATTGGGAGTTGTCACAAATACTCTTGAACCCAAAGTACAGTGAGAAGAAAGAAATTGAATGGAGAAGGAAACAAAATTAAAATAAAAAGGGTCAGGGGCCAAGTGGTCTCAGGTGGCATTAAAAAGAAGAGAACTAATATCCAAGCCAGTCAACAACAATTTAATCCTGAGACCCAAACTTGAACAGTTAAAATTTAAAATGGGCCTATTATCCTGGTAGGCTGGGGCAGGTGTGGTAGCATGGAATGCACTCTGGAACATTGGCAGAAATAGGCAACATGGTGGTGGGTTTGACCCTGAAATATTGTATATCTGAAACCCAATTATGAAGAACTTTGTAAATCACAATGGTGTCAATAAAATATTTTTAAAAAAATATTTAGAAAAAGCATATACTTAAAGGTGTATATGAGATTAGGTTTTAAGTTCTTTATCCACCTACCTCCAAAAATAGAAACTGTTAGATAATAGTTGTATTATCATACCTTATTGTGATAATTTGAAGCATATACATAGATCAAATAATTTTAAATGTATACATTATATGTAAAGCCACTTGAATCTAATTGAGATTAATAGGATTGAGTATTAATTTAGATTATATATTTATGTTTTAGATTTATATATTTATAATGAATAAACTATAAATATATGTTATATAGATTTATTATATAATTTATAAATATAGATGCATAGTTTATAGATTTATAGTTTAGATTTATAGATTAAGTGGGGAAGAATTTTATTTCATAGGTAAGTAACACAACTAGATTCACTAATCTTTCTGCATAGGATGAGAAATTACTTTTATGTTGGGAGTAAAATCAAAGTACAATTTTGTATTTGGACACCTGATTAAGTCTTCCAATAGATATTCAATTGAATTTCTTCTGTTCAGTTATTAAGGGTAATGATCCCTCCCCACAAAACATTTTTAAATCATTTAAATTAATCCTTTAAGGAAAAAATCTTCCAGAAAAGTGTCAAGGGTCTCCCATATGTGAAATTCTAAAGTGCTTTCTAATGAAAAGGATGACACAAGGGCACCCATTTGAAAAGTGTTCTAACATTCATGGCTTTGAAATATACTGACTCAACTAGTCTCCAGTGAAGGCAAACATCATATTTAATTTATGGCATATAAAATGATCTATTTAAAGACAAAAATCTAAAGTCTGTATTGACCAACATTATCCTCAAGTCATTGAATTAAAAAACAAAAGATAATTTTTCATTGGTATACTAAAGGTAATTTGCACATTTTCTTCCACTTCTAGGAAAAAAATCTGCATCAATTTAGTATCTGAACAATAATTTTGACCGACCAAAAAAATTTTGTGATATGGGCCATCTCCTCTATGAGATAAAAGAAAGTTGGTGATTTACCTATGTGACTTTGTCATATGAATAAAACCCAATTTAAATTTGCATAAAAGAAACACTATATCTTGAGATCAATATCAATGCAAACTTTCCAACTTTTTAATGATGAAGAGGTAGACCTCATCTGATTGCTGTTCAATGAGATTCAATATCTTTAAAATGTTTTTACTTATATGAAAAGAAAGATAAAAATTCCAGTCTTGGGGCCCGGAGAGATAGCACAGTGGCATTTGCCTTGCAAGCAGCCAATCCAGGACCAATGGTGGTTGGTTCGAATCCCGGTGTCCTATATGGTCCCCCATGCCTGCCAGGAGCTATTTCTGAGCAGACAACCAGGAGTAACCCCTGAGCACCTCCAGGTGTGTACCACCCCCCAAAAAAAATTCCAGTCTTACCAGCACTATAAAACATTTGTTAATCTAACAATTACTAAATTCCAAATGAATGTCAAAGATACAATAAAAAGCAAATTACCAAACAATCTGGAAAGCATTTAAATATCCAATAAAAATGCTGGTGTTGCTCTCAGAACAGAAAAACCTCATTCATTGAAGAAATATTACTTTGTACTTTTCTGTACTACTCAAAAACTAATTTTTACCTTTATTTTTAAATATTTATACTAACCACCTTTACAAACAACTAAAAATTCTAATACAATTAAATCTTGACACACTTACATTATTGAAGTTTCTCCTAATTTTTGGAAGTCAAAAAACTAAATGAAGTGAATTTAATGTTTAATTCCCTCTTTCTCCTCTTCTCTCTCTCTCCCTTTCTCTCGCTCTCCTCTCACTATAAGTGATTTTGGTCTAATACTGACCTTAGAATAATAGTATCTTGTAATCTTTAAAGCATCTGATAAAAAAAATCACTTTTGATTAAAGTTCAATCATCTTAGTCAAGATTTAATGCACTTTCATTTGTATAAAAATATGACTGTTGGTGCATCAACAGGTCACTTACTTTTGAATAGCTTCTCCATATGAATATATTCCTATAATCTTCCTCTTGATTGTTCTGATAAAAAAACTATTTTCTTTTGATGGATACCTAATTCAAAATTAACAGTCAAAGCTTAATATCAAATAGTGTACACCTGTGGCCTGTTTTCTTGAGCTCAGGGCAAGTTCCTAACCAAGCCTAGGGAATGGTGGCTAAAGGTGAGGCAAGAAGACAGATTGGAATCACAAGAACTAAACCATTGGAGACCAAATTCCGGGATACAGGCTTGTTTATGTAGTAGGGGCAGGGTACTTATACATGTGCTCAGCCAATCAGGATCAAAGGATTGCGAGGAAGTTTAAACAAAGGGGAGTGTGGGTCCTTACCTACATAAGACCTTCAGGTGATCTTCATGTAGGTGCAGTGTTTAGTGACTAAGGGAAAAACAGGTGTGGATTTGACTTTTTGTAGGCCAGCTGCGCCTTTCTTGTAAGCTTTCGTCCCCTTTTGGAGATGGCTTTTCCTACATGGTTGCCTGCTGAGGCTCCTTTCCGAGTGTCTGGCGAGTCACTTTTATGGGGGTCTTTGCTGGTCTTCCTTGGTGAGACCCTTACTCTGCTTTCCCAAGCTCAGCTACGTAGACCAGTGGTCGACAACCTGCGGCTCCTGAGCCACATCTGGCTCTTTACACTTTTAATTTGGCTCTTCTGTGTGCCGGGCAGCCCCACCAGGAGTCAGGGCTCTGCTCCTAGCCTCTGTCAGTGCGCGCCCCATGTGCAGCCCAGGTGGCCGGCTCCAAGAGTGTAAGATGATACCCAGTATCAACCACAAACAAAGGTGTTCCCCAAAGTCATCCTTTCTTAAACCTCTTCCTTTGATATGTAAAAGCCCACTGAAATGTACTTTTGTCTCTTTTTCTCTTGACTTGAAGCCTCCTGGTATTGGGAATTGGTTTCAATAAAGAAGAGGTGTTTATGGGCTGGAGGCAGAGAGTACAAGGTAAAAGGCCATGGACTCCATGATCATCCTTTTCTGGCTAGCTTGGTTTATTATTTCTTTCCCGCTACCCTGCTTCTTCACACCAGGATGGGTGGGATTTATAAATAGAGTGCCTGGAGTGATCTTAAACACATATTTTATTTTGCACAAGAGTGGGCATTTTCCATGAAGGGATTTTCAACCCATAGTTTTCTTTTTAGTGGATTCTCATGTTCAGAGTACTCATGATTAAAGTTGTGAGCTAATGCCCTTAAATGCTGTTTTTCATATTGATTATGACTTCTGCATAATATAAGTGGCAATCGGAAATTTTTTGCAAGAGTGGAAACATTTCAATATCTCCTTCTCAGACACAGCTATCCCAGAATCAAATTCTTTTTTGAACACATCCATCTTATGTCTCACTGTAAAAACTACTTGTGAAACTCCCCTGCAGAGAAATATTCACTTCATAGAGAAAATGAACAATGTCTGCCAAATATACAAGATTAGCTACCCATTTCTTGTCCAACTGGGGCTGTACAAAATCAGAGTTCTGCTCTCACAGGAACTGCACCATTTCTTCCCTCTTGCCAACAAGGCGAGAGAGCACCCTTCCCCTTAACAGCCACTTCACTTCCTCATAGAGAAGATGCTAGTAGTGGGCATCTATACTCTCATCCAAGGTGGTGAATAGCCTGGATTTGATCAAAATAGTGAATTTCACAAATTATCTTTACTGTGTCATCTGTCACAGTGTTTAGTTCAGCAGGGAGTTTATTTTGAATCCAGTCTATCATACAATGAGTGGATACAATGTACGGGTATGCAACTTCTGTTTTTTGTGACTACACAAAAACACTGAGCCATGCATAGTGCATCGTCTGTACATATATCAACACATCAGATTATTATTCTGAGTGAAATGAGTCAGAAGGAGAGGTGTAGACACAGAATGATCATTTGTGGCATATAAGAATAATAAATGGCAATATGGTAATATTATCTAGAGAAAATAGGGATGAGGGAGAGGAGGACTAGTCCATAATAGGAAGCTTGCCATAAAAAGTGATGAGATCAGTTAGAATAGAGAAATGTACATTATGACATTGGTAGTTGGAACTTATCACTCTGGACAAGAACTGTATGCTGAAAATGGATAAGTGACATGCATGGTACCCCTTAATTAACAATATTTCAAACCTCAGTGTCATAAAGGAAAAGAGAGATAGAGAGAAAAAAGCAAAATGCCTGCCTCTGATATAGGCAGAAAAGAGAGAAGGGGAAGGAAACAAGGGACATTGGTGGTGGGGAAACTTGTGTTTCTATGATTGAAACACAAGTATGAATAATTTTGTAACAAATATGCTTAAATAAAATATTATTTTTAAAATGTTTCAGGCACTCTATCATAATTCCTTTATGATATGATATCATATGCCTTTAACAAAGTACCATTTTTGTTTTTGTGTGTATTTTAGTTTGGTTTCTTGCAGCACACACTAAAGTGTCAATAGATTTTTTTTTCCTTTCAGTGAAATCACTACTTTTCTCTGGAACACCATGCTTGCTTTTAAAATTGTTAAAAGGTATTTCTCTTTTACCTGCTTCATCTCCATATTATAGGGTTTCAAATTTTCAGCTCATTTTGGTTATCAAGAGGAAACATTTTGAAACGTTTTATTTCCTTATTATCAGAAATCAAAGCATTTTTCCTCAAGAAGGGTGTTCACTATCCAGAATTAGCAAACGATCAGTGGATTCAAAACCTGTATTTCATGATGGATGTTACTTCACATCCAAATCAGCTTAATAATAAAATATAGGGGAAAGGAAACATAATTTTTTCGATGTTAGAAGAAGTTATTTCGTTTGAAGACAAATTATCTGTTTTTGCTCAAGATTTTGACAGAGAAACTTTGATTCACTTTTCAAGCCTGTTGAAACATTGCCAAGAAAATAATTCTGATATTGACATTACCTATTTTAAATCAGCACTTTTAAATATGAGGGAAGCTTTTCTCAAGAGGTTTCAGGATTTCAGAAACAGGAAAGTGACATTGGCCTTTGCTAAAACAAACAAACAAAAAAAAATCTGGATGCCACTGTAACAGAATTAAATTTTTCTCCCTTTAATATCGACATTGGCAACTTGGAAATGCAATTGCTGGAATTAAAAAACTAAGAACTATGGAGCTCGAAATTTGAACTTCTTTATATTCATTTAGAAAGATTGGAGAAACACAAATGTGAACTTAGTTCATGAACCTTATCAAGAGTAAATTGAGAAATCGTCTCATTGATGAGAACCTGGAATCATGCCTAAATTAAAAACAACGTAGAAACCTGACATACTCAAACTACCCAAGGAAATGCGAGGCCAATGTTCATATTAGTGTTTGTGACTTTGTCAGTCATTGTCAGGATATAATTTTCTCTACATTGTAAGGCAAATTTTGAGGAATTTAATGTTAAATAATATTGTTCTAAAGTTTTTGTTTTATTAGTTATGTTATTTGTATTCTCCCGACCTATGTGGATACTTGCATGCAGAATATTCTTAATAGAAACTTATTGAAACTAAAAACAGTGTACCATCCTATGTATTTTCAGTTTTTTTTTTTTTTTTTTTTTTTTTTTTGGTTTTTGGGTCACACCCGGCAGTGCTCAGGGGTTACTCCTGGCTCCATGCTCAGAAATTGCTCCTGGCAGGCACTGGGGACCATATGGGGCACCGGGATTCAAACCGATGACCTTTTGCATGAAAGGCAAACACCTTACCACCATGCTATCTCCCAGGCCCCGTATTTTCAGTTTTAAAAATGTGGCTCTCGGGGCCAGAGATAGCATAGAGGTAAGGCATTTGCCTCTCATGCAGAAGGTCGGTGGTTCGAATCCCGGCATCCCATATGGTTCCCTGAGCCTGCAAGCAGCGATTTCTGAGCATAGATTCAGGAGAAATCCCTGAGCGCTGCTGGGTGTGATCCAAAAACAAAAAACAAACAAACAAAAAATGGCTCTCAAAATAAATTTCAATCATGGTTTTGGCGAGATTTGGCTCAGTTGACAAAAAAGGTTGCCGACCACTGACATAGACCAATAATATCAATTGAAATTAAAATAATTGTACTTCGCTCTCAACATTTTTCCGGAGTTACATTGTACAGTCCTATTAATGTACAGTCCTTAAAGTTAATAGTTCCGAACACAGTGTAAGCCTTTGTAGTATTTGTTGAATTAGAAAGCATTGGTGATTATGGTGGCCTAATCATTAGCAAGAATAGCGGTATTAATAATAATACTGATGATAATAGCAGAAGTTGTAGTTCATTGGGAAAGTTATCAAACTAGGTCATTAATCACAAGACATTTAGAGAACAAATTCAGCCAATAATTTTCTAAAAGTTAGATCAGTCTTATTCAATTTCCTGAATATCAATTCAGAATGACTCCAACTACTATATCACTAAGAAAGATAAAAAGATGCATTTATAGCTAGAAAAGCCTTAGAATAAAATGATTGCAAAATTCTTACTCTCTCTATCATAGGCAGAAAAAGCAGCTGGCTTTGAGGCTTCCAGTCAGCATACCACTCTGAGATGCCCTATAAATAAATATCCTAGCATTGAAAAGATGGTGCTGTCTTGGGAGAAAGAGGTGAGGATAAAATAGAGGCAGATTTTTCAAAGGTGAAAGGGTGTATAGAAAAAGTCATTTCTGAGTTATGCAGTGGGAAGATCCTTCTTGCCAAGCAATTAAAATGGTCAAATTGTCCACAATGTCAGCTGAATTCATGAACTATAAGTAAATTAGCTAATTAAATTTCAATATACAACTATACCCTCAAACAGGACAAAAATATTTAACACCATGAGTGGTTGAAAATATAAAAAAATACAAACTCATGCATTCCTAATGAGAAAATACTTGGTCTAGTCACTTCGAAAACTTTTGGCAATATATACCAAAGCTAAATGCACATCTACACAATGACCCACAGGAATCCCATTCCTGGCTGGTGATCCCAAGAAAAATAGATACATATATTCACCAGAAAACATCTCCAAAAATGTTTATGGAAGCTATATTTCATAAGAACCAAAAAATAAAATGAACACATATGTCTGTTGACAGGGGAATGGACAAATTACTAATGAGATCCTGAAATAAAATATAAAATTTCATATCATTACATACAATACATATGAATACAGATTTTATAATCATGGGTTTTAAAATCTCAGATATCATAAAGCATATACTCTCTGATCCCGTTTGCAAATTTTTAATGTCTGGCGAAAATAACTGATGATTATTGAATTTAGAAAAGTGATCACCATATAGGAAGAACCAGTGACAGAGAAGGGATTCCACAGTATGGCTAGAAATATTCAATCTATTCATCTAATCATGTTTATTTATATTCATGTAAAAACAAACTATGCAATCCTTTATTTTAAATTTTTATTGTGGCCAAAGTGACTTACAAATCTTTCTCAATGATTTTAAGGTACATAGTGACAATAAATGAGGGCCAATCCCACCACAAGTGTTGTCCTCCCTCCACCCCTTTTCCCAGCATGCATCCCATAATCCTTTTATAGATTTTTATGTACAATATTCCTCAGTAAGAAACTAATTAAAATTGAATTATAATAACAAAATAGTTATAAATCAAAGAAAAAGTATAATCTGATGAAACTATTACATACAAGGATACTCAAACACATAAATAATATCTCCCATAGCTGACATTTCTCAATACTTAGATAGGGATAAGGTTGTGTTAAGCCATTTACATATGGCTGTTTTTAATTGTAAGTATTTAATACCTTTATAGCTCTGGTAAATTACCCAAATTTTCTTTAAAACCAAGACTGGGGTGTTGAAAAATATATAAATGTATGTGTAGCAAGAGAGAAGCACTAAACAACTACTTTTTCTTCTCTCCCCTGAGTCTCTACTATTGGCATAAGCATATACCCTTATAGGTCTAAAGAAATAAGTAAAAAAAAAAGCACTTTTCTTGTATGCCTTCAACTTGAGTTTGATTCCTGGAACTCTGCTTGTGGTCCTTTGAGTCCCATCAAAAGTGATCCATGAGATTCAGAACACACAACCAAGAGTAAGCCTTTAGCATTGCCAGGTGTGACCCAAAAATAAATCATATACATACATATAAACCATATATATATACATATGCATATGTATGTGCCCTTCAAAATAATTTATGGAACTTCAAAGCAGTATCATCTGAAGTATGCTTACAAGTTTAGTTACACTGAGATGATTTAAAACTGAGAAACCAGATGGGAGTAGGGGTGAAAAAAGGAAGATAGTATTGAAAGGACGAGGATAATTAGAGACATAATACTGGCAGAACTACTTTTAAAAAAATAAAAGGAAGCTGATACACAACCATTCTATTTCTTAAAACAGCACCCCAGTGGACTGGAAGAGTCTGAAGTCATCAGAACAGAACTAAAGAATACAACACTATTGGTGTATAGAAAAGCCATTGATTTAAAAAAAAAAAAATACAACACTATAGAAAAGAGGGCTGACAAATAGCTTCAGCGGCAGATCATGGTGCTCTTTAAGTTATGTTGTTTCTGTTCTGATACCCATAAGGTTTCCCTGATGAGTTCAGAGAAGTGAACCTGTCAAAGTAATGAAATCACAATAGCAATGGACATTTAAATATCTGCCTCCAAAAAGTTGTTTGACTCCATGTACCTAGCATCCATGGCAAGGCAAAATTAATTTCAGTAATAGTTTTGAAAAGACAGAAAGAAATCCTAATAACTTTACAGCTATTTTGGTAAAATAAATACAAGTAAATCATACTGAACCCACTAATTTAAGAAGTAAAAAAATATTTTGTAGCTAATGGATTGCTATTTTATTGCTTTTTAAAGATCAAGAAGTTTATCATTTTACTAAGAGTTCAACTTTTTGTTCCCATTATATTTTAAGGTTCTCCACTAGGGTTCTCTTACCAAACGATCATTTCAGAATGTTGAGGCTCAAAAAAAAGGGGGGGGCATATGGGCAGAAAAGATAGCTCATGGTAGAATACATGCACAACCTGTGGGAGGACCTCAGTTCAGTCATTGTCTCCTTCCCCCATTATTGCCAACTATGACCTGGTGGCCTCCCTGAATCGATGGACTGATGACTGAACAAGTCAGCCAACAGTGAGCTTAACACATTAAGTATTACAATGACAGACCACCATTGAGCATCATCCCACACACCTAGATGCAGCTGATCACGGGCAGAGCTAGTGGGGAAGAAAGGACATAATGTGTTGGTGAAATATTATCTTTAACCACTAATGGCATTGTAAGATTTCTAAAACCTATTTCTAAGTAGTTTCATTTCTTTACTATTTGTATTGACATAATGGACCTGATTCTCATTCTCTTAGACTGCAAACCAGTAAAACTTAATTGCTTTCTTAAACTCAACATGCTTCCAGTGGTGAAAATACCTACCAAATATATCTGTCAGGCCTAGGTGATGTAATCTATCAAAATATGATTGCTTTATTAAGGCATATTTTGAGTAATATTGATAAACACTACGATCTACTTTAACCTATGGTCTACTTTAAACTTTAACCTACTTTTACCTATGGTATAAAGTAAGTGCTTATATATAGTGTCCTTGCAAATTTTTATTCTTCATGGCCCTAGTCCTGGACCCTGCCTTTTCTAACTTTTATTTTTTAGCTCTTAGGATCATAGCCAGTTGAAACTGACCACTCGGGCAAATATGGACAAATTAAAGGGTAAAAGATCTGGGAGACATTTGACACATCCCTCATGGGCTCTGAAATAACAAAAAACAAAGAAGTCTAAGAAACCAGCTTCTCAGGAAAGAATGTGAGGAGTGTTTGACATTGCCCAGGATGGCACAGTCCAAATGAATACACTCGCTGTTCTGCAACAGGCAACCTGGGATTGCAGGCCCAGCTGTGATAATAGGAGTATGCTGACCCGTGACTCCATCTTGACTGAATTGCAGGTCTTGAATCTAATCATTATGTTAAAAAGAGGTGTTGAGCCTCCAAAAGTAAGGCAAGTCTGGAAAAAGAGACATGGCAATATGTTAAAGCCAAACTATAACCTAAAATCCACAAATACATGTCATCCCACCTGCTATTTGTTTCTGCCAGAGCTGTCATCCAGTGATCTAGAGATGAGAAAGGGGAGCAACAGCTTTTACAAGAAGTAATAACGTGTGCTGTGAAATTCTGTCTGTTTCTGAAAGGCCATATTCCTGTGTAGCATTATTTCTATCCTAATAGGTAGTGTCCTGTTGACTTCAGCACATCTCTGAGAAGCAGAGTAGCTCAAAAATATAGCAGCTTGTGGATTTTCCTCTATTTTCTCTTTGAAACAAATACAAACAATTAAACAATAATCAGTCTGAAAATAAAAATGTATAATCCTAAAAGTAGGGTCTAAGTATAGTAATATATAAGTAAAGTCTTTTGTTTTGTGCCCCTGAAGGTCGCTGACATTTACCAATACTAATGATGTGAGATGGGGAAATTGAAAAGTAAGGAGACAGACATGATATATTTTCATTGAGCACCATTTTGCTCTAAATACATGTAAAAATAGCCTTGATGGGGCCAGAGCATAGTAATACTAAAATTTATATTTATTGAGTACTTCGTAGTTTTCAGAATCTTATTTTCTTAACACTCTCATTTAAAAATCAGTTAAATTAGTTAAAATTATTAGCTTTTTTACCGAGAGGGAAATTGAGATCCAGAGATTTTCTATATGTATATCAAAGAGGCCAGATGACAATATGAGCCTCCAGATCTTTAAAGGAAAATCAGAAATAATGTCAAGCTATTTCTTTCGGAAGAGTAGTCACAATCATCAATTTTGAAGAATATTATCAATAAATCAAGAAGGGTGATATCAAAGCCACTTCAAATTCAGATAATTTAAATTATTAGATTATAAATACTTCATTATGCACAAATACAGCAGAATTTTAACCATCTGAATAATTAAGAATTAATTTCTATCATCATAGGGTTACATTTTATTTTTAAATGAAACCTAATCTGAAAAATTTCCAGTGACTGGGTAACTTGAAAAATTATTTTGAAAATTATAAACCCTAAGCATCATTTACATTCTGTTATCCAACAGATACATTCTATCACCATAATTTCTAAGGATGTCATAACTCAGAAACTATAAACATGTAAGGTAACTCAAGACTCTTGTTTACAGAGTAAAAAGTAACACTTTAAAGAAAAGTGCGGCTTGAAAAAGTATCAAAACATATTATTGTCACAGGGTGTGGCCACAAAACAAAACAAAACCAAAAATACACATGTTGGCTGTATTGGTTATTGACCCTTGTGAGATCCAGTATCCTAGTTATCTGATTTTCTTTCTTCAGTTTTTCCAAGTAATCTATGCTCACTATTTGGTGATTTAAATCTCATTAGTACATCTCAGTTTCTATTCTAGTATTGGGTCTGTGTCCTGACTACAAGCACAAATAGCATTAAGAATTTTCCATCCTACTTTAAGGGAATTTTAGGAAGAGCTTGTGGAACCCACTCTACCAGAGCAGAAATATTTTCCAGTGCACTACACACATCTAAACATGGTTTGGCACAATTCATTCCCACCTCTTAATAAACTTCTCTACTGTCAGTAAAGTGTTTTTATCCTAAAAAGAACTTTATCTCAAGAGGAGCACTAAGAAATTGTTTAGTGGTAGAACCCCCATCTTATTCACAACATTCAACCTTACATATAGCAGAAACATAAGATATTTTTGAAGAAATTATCTTTGTTAAAATTAACATTGAAGTTATAATGTTCTTAGAAAAAACATAAAACATAATAGACATAATTTAGATAGCTGAAATAATCAAGTAGGAAACAAATGGTAGTTTGCGTTGAATGAATGTATTAATGCTTCTCATAAAATATCTTTTATCATCTTATGACAGAAAAATCAAAAAACAAAAACTAATGTCCTTCAAAATGACTTCCAGGCATGAAAAATAATGTTGTACATCTTGTGCTTCTTCCCACCCCTCAAAGTGCCCAGCCTTTCTTATTAGACATAGCCAAATGTGGAATATTGTAATTCTGATTACTCTCAAATATATCCAAAGATATTTTTAATATTGTAATTTAAAAAAGCAATGGCACACCCATATTCAAAAGTAGCTACCATGTTAACAATGGCCCATTTTCACGATTAATCTTAGAAGAGATGCGACCAAGTTGCTAAAACTCATCACTGGTCTTCAGTCTGAGAATATAAATAAAATAAAATATTAAATATTTTAAAGCATGCTTATCTAACATCAAATATTAGAGGGGCATGTTTAAATAGTGCTAACCTAACTTCTTGTACAAGTCTTTCCAATGTACCACTTATCAAACCCACATGAGTCACCACAGGAAAAAAAACAATAATTTCTAAGACTCCCTTTAAATCATCCAAGAAAATGCTTCAGACAAAAACTGATACTCATTTTGCCCTGGACATCAGGGGAATGACCTTACAAGGAACTAATGGGCCTCACTTCCTGAGAATCTCTATCAGGGCATGTAATATAAGATAAATCACGGCCAAGGATTTCTCCCAAGTTTCTTGATGAGAGAACCATGACCTTTTCAAGTGTAAAATGATAGATTGAACAAGGAAAGCAATATGTAGATTTTTAAAAAAACAAGGCTGGCAGAAGAAAAAAAAAACAATGATAGATCTACAAAACTTTGCTAAAATAACCTCACTGGAAGCTTTGGTCAGTAAGCAAAAGGAAAAGGTTACAACTGTCTGAAGCACCAGAATTTTCCACGCAAAAAAATGAAGATCAAATCAAGTTTAATATAAGAAAATGTTATGTGAGCCAGTTCCTAATTGCTACATCAAAAGTCTGCAGCATTCCTAGAAAGGTGGCCAAGTGTTTGTAGGAGGCTACAGTCTTCTTGGGTTGAAGTCTCACGAATGGATATTGAGTAGACACCTTTTTTTTGCATATAGAGTGACTGTGTTTTTTTATAATAATAATTTTTATTTTGATCAAAGTGGATTACATATCTTTCACAGTAATATTTTAGGTACATATTAACATTGAATCAGGGGAATTCCCATCACCAAAGTTGTTCTCCCTCTACCCCCATTCCCAGCTTGCATCCCATATCCCCTCCCTTACTCCCCAGGCTGCTAGTATAAGTGGTACCCTCTGTGTCTAGCTTGTTGTAGATTGGGTATCGATTCTTTTGTCGTTGGCTTTGGATTTGATGTTTAACTTCAATCATTTTTGTTACTACTTAGTGCTCATACAACTGTATCTCTAGACCAAGGGAATTCCCTTTCTAATTTCCGCCAATATTTACTGTGCCTATGCAGGAAAAAAAAAGAAGCACAAAATAATCTTTTATCATTTATTTACTCTTTTTGGTTTTGTTATTGCTGCTGTTGTCTTTTTTATGCTCTGTTTTGTTTTTATCTCAGGACCATTGGTTATTATGTGATGCTTATCTTTATTGCTGTAGTGCTCATTGGACTTTTTTGTTTGATTTTTTTTGTATTGTGGTGTTTTTCTCCATTTTTCACTTTCTTCTCTCAAGCTGATGTCCAGAGCCTCTAAAGACTCCGCCCCATTTAAGGCTTATATGATTTATACCCCATTTTATTGTTTTTCTTTTCTTCAAATAAAATCACATAATTTGAAACATTTTGCTTTGCCTCTGAAATTGAAAAGGAAATAATAGAGGTTATCAAGACCAAACAGTTGTATGAGCACTGAGTGGACACTTTTAAGTCTTTATTGAGTCATTCATTTAGACCTAGGTTTCTCAAAGAGGACTTTACAAGGATATTAAGAGTGGGGGACAGATTCACAGTTGAAAATCTTATGAGGAGCTACTGTACAGGACAGAAGTGTCTCAAGAAGAAAACCAGTTAGAAGGGTCCAAGTCAGAAAAAAAGTTCAGAAATGCTGCGTTAGAGAATTTTCCACAACATTAATTCATGAACACCCACAAAGACTAATACTTCTATAAAAATCTGCTCTTTCCTGCAGACATACTAATTTATTCTTGCTGGCCCTTCAGAAATTTTACAATTTAAAAAAAAAGCATAACCCAAATTCTTGAATCATCCTTAGACTCCAAATTCACCACCATCTTATTGTCCAGAGGGCTCTAAGAAAATGCAAACTCAATTTCTTTCTCCATTGAAAATAAACATTCACAGCAGCACATCTGCTTGAATTTTTTATTTTTACACAGTTAACCTCATTGTTGGTTGCTTATTTTTTGTACTTTCCTATAGAATCCAATTTCTATTTTCTGTTGCATTCCAATCACACTGGCATAAAAAAAAATACCAGACATTCCAAACAGACTCCAGACAAAAACCAAGGACAGGGGAGAAATTGGGGTATGCCTGGCACTAGTCTGCTGAGGTACCATCTCTGAAAAAGAACCAAGATTTTTCACTTAACTCTTCCTATCGTGCTACTAAGTAAAAGGGCCACACAATGAAAAGGCACCTTTTCTTCTGCTAAGAAAGTGCCTGATGGTCCTTCCAACGCTCTGATTCGGTCTCCTTGACTATGAATGGATTTGAAATTTTTACCAGTTGTGGAATTTGGTTCACCTCTACTAAAGGAGAATTATTCCCCCCTGGATCTCTACCAGGTTGCCATTATTCTCCTCATTTTAATCCAGTTGACTTGTGATTTAATTTCTCATTCTGCTTTGTGCCCCCAAAGTGTGGCTTCTGTCAGTTGCATGCCCCAAACTCAGTAAGCTCAGTAACATCTGTTTCTTGACTGAACTCAAACAATTGTATGCCCAAGAAAGAGGTAGGAGCAGAAATAAGGAACTACCCAGCTTCTTCTTCCATCCCACCATGAGTAGCATAAACAGCAACAAGTAAGTAGTCCTAATGAATAGAAAAGAAAGAAATGATATCTGATACTCGTCCTGGGTTGCCAAAGAAATTTCTTCCTGGGCATCTGCGTATGCGTGTTCATTCTCTTTGCATTTCTTTTTAGTTACCTTGAATGATTCAGCTGTAAAGGTTGAACATTAGATAAGCCAAATGTAGAGACATGAAATTTCAAGTCACTGAGAACACTCCTCTAAGGATACAGGTAAAGGATTATGAATCCACCTCCTGAAACACTGTATACAACAAACACTGTATACAAACACTGTATACCTCCTGAAACACTAATACAAAACTCTTTAAGAAAGTGTTATACAGAATGTCTAGGCACCCAGCAGCATTGTGATTCAGGACATTTCCAGAAAAAAAGACATCTCTGAGAACCAGCCTGGTCTAGGAAAATGCACATAACAAGCCCCAGATGACTTGTCTAAATGCTACAACTTGAGAATACCTTTCTCATTTCGCTGAAACAAATGCTGCAGATAAACCAAATGGGTTTTTACTTCCCATTTCTGTATAATATACTTCCCTGGAAAGAGAAACTGGGTATATTTTTTTCATGATGATAACTGTATTGGTTCTATGTTCATATATTTAGTGAGAAAAATAAAAGATAATGTGATGCTAACCAAAAGAATAGAAATACTATACTTAAGTTATTCATAAATGGCGAAAAAGTACATCATGTTTAGTCATCACTCATAAATAAGGAGGGGAAAACTTCTAGAGGTTAGAGGAAGCTTTTGATTATGTTAGCTTTCCATTTCAGCAATTCTAAGTCAGATAAAGTCATATCATTCATTATATTTCTTTCAGTGATATGTTACAGATAGCTTCCTACAATCAGTATATTTCTTTTCTTTTCTTTATTTTTCTTTTTTGTTAATGTCACTGCCTCTCTGGGATAGAACCATGGTTAGTACTATGATCCAAACAAAGTTGGCTTCTAAAGGAAATGTAATACATTTTATTGCAATTCACTTGAGTCTAGTGTAATATTGGCTGGAAGACTACCTATAAAGCTTCTTTCAAAGTGAAAACCAAATCTTTGTTTCAACTGGAACCTTAAAATTTTCTCAATGATCAAAGGGACTTTCATCTCACATCTAACGATCTTGAGTTGAGTACCTAGTCTGACATGAAATAGACACGAAATTCACCTACTTTTTTGGCTTCAATTTGCCCATCTTTAAGGATACTTCCAGCTTGAATGCATTCCATTTCATACAACAGAAAGACAGAGTATGAATCAGATTCTTGCCCCAAATTATATTTTTCTTTGCAGTCTCATCATTTTGTAAAGTTAGAAATACTACTATATATAACAGTCTATGTGCCATTGAATAAAAATTAGTTTATGTCAGACTTCATGGTACGTTAGAGAGTACCTAGTCCACTGCTCTGGGGTTTGTTGACTAATATGAACACAAAAGGATACGGAAATTTTCAGAAGGGGACTGTCCTGAATTGTGATAAGCTCAGTAACTCTCTCTAGATTGTCAGCAAACTTGGCACTACTGTCTGCTCAGTAAGAAGATTCAAGTAAGGAGTAAATGTAAGGGTCCTTAAGATATATCTGAATAATGGTTGCTTAATATCTGTATAATATCATCTGTGCACATCTATTATGATCAATTCATCTTAGAATGTACATAGAAGAATACAAAATACACAGGGCAACCCAAGACTCTCCAGCTTTTCAGGGAACATTCGAAAAATCACTCCTTCCTATGGGTCTTGGCCAGAGCTAAGCAAAGCGGTCTTCCAGAAAGCAAACTGTGGTCTTGAGCAGCCCCTAGAGGGTACCTTTGAAATTGCATCTCAATTCTATCTCCACTGGTGTTTCCCTCTATTAACATGTCTTCAAGTCAATTCATAAATATAATTCTGGTTATATATTTTAATTTAAAGTTAGAAATAGCTAAGTTTCTTTTCCTGACCTTTTGAAGAAAATATATGCATAGTATAGAGAAATGTAGATAATAGAGGGAGAAAGTACAGGTTTTAATCTTGACTATTGGTGGTTTTGTGTAAGACATAAGAACTACGTTTCAGCAATAACTAGAACAAGTATAAGGATTATATTATATATTCTTGGCTTATTAAACTGTTTTTGTTCTCAACTTAATATTAAGGGAATCAAAAATTGAGAATATTCTACTATTCAATGTAAACTGAAAGCAACCCAGCAGTTGGGAAATCAGAATCCACAATGCTTGGGAGAAAAATTAATGCTTTACAGCATAATTTTTCCATTAAATCATGCCAAGAAACCTATGGCTTTGAAAGATAATATACACAAATATTTAAAAGTCTTCTTTTCAACAAAGGCCAGAAAATAAGTGGAGTAAAATATTTTTAATACTACTAGGATAAAAGATTGATGCATCACCCTTATGTCAACTACATTTAAACCATTATGAACTGTAGAAGACACCTTTTCAAATTTCCCCATTAAAAAATTAAATCCTAACTTTACCGATGAGTATTTGTTTTCCCACTAACTGAGTAATAATACCAATGATTATTTATGGTTGTTTTGGTAAATCAGAACAAGCACAACTCCCATACCTTTGAATTTGCCAAGATCCAGTGTTTTTATTTCTTTGAAATATTAATGGTAGTAGAGGACCATGTATATATTAGAACTGGGGCCATGTTATCATCAACAGTTTAGTATTTGAATAGTCTCCTTTAAATTAGAAGACATATGGAGAAAAATTAAAAATATATATAATTGCAACCATAGTGTTCCTTTATTTCTTTTTCCACTATACTTTTTTAACCTCTTTTCCTTGACCATCCATCATCGACTAAAAACAAGTGATGTTTTAATCCAGAGTAACCAATGTATCCTATAATAAGAGTCTGGAGGTCAGTACGGATCACAGAAATTAGGAGCAAGACAACTTTTACTGAGATTACTCGTTCCCTTTTTAAATCTAAATAATCAGTTGAAAAATTAATTTTATGTTCATGTGTCCTATATTTGTAGACTTCATTGTCCTATTTAGCTTTCTATATATTATAAAATAAAAAAGATCAAACAAAGGAGAATCAAACATTTAGTCTAAATTTTAAGATATATTTGTAGTCTTTTCAAAAAAATTCTTAAATTTTGATTTGGTTGTTTATGGAGTAAACAGTGTAACATCTCCTTCTGAGATTTTTCTATAATGGAAATAATTATTTAACTATTTCCTGTACCAGTTTGATTTTGTAATTTGAAAAAAAAAAAGTCTCTGAAAGAAGAAAGTCTCTGAAAGAAGAAAGTCACAGAAGCATATATTTGCTCAAGAATCACAGGATCACTCCTTGATGTGGTGAAGGGAGCATCCTCCTCTGCAGTTAAAGATGAGTCAATTTCTAAGCTATTTTCCACCAAAATATCACAGTCTTCCCACCTCCTATCATCACCTACTCCATTCCTGTGCACTTTACAAAAATTCATAACCCTTTCCTCCTACCCTGTTCACACTTCTGTTCATACACTAGAGTTGCCTTATTCATCCTTTGCTCAATGTTCTATTCCTTTCACTCCCTCACTAATTTAACAAAGCGGTTCATATTATCTTTTCAATTCTACACTCCCTTATCTTCCTCAGTCCTACAATCTCAATAAAAATTTCATGCAATAGGCATACAGTTGAATATACTATAAACAAATATACATATAGCATACATATACATATATATGTATTCACTTTTTGGCAAATACTTATCAGGTATGTCTACTGATTTCAGAGAATATCAAATTAAATATCATATCCAGAGAATAGTTTGCAAAAGAATTAATAGGTTAACAGGAATATTATGATGTGAGGAAATGTCATGTTGGTATAATGCAAGAAATGAAACCTTAGTGGCTGCCAAATGAAGACTGAGCTTTCATAACCATGCACAGAATAAACACTCCTTTCATAACATAGAAATGGCGGCATCTGAAATACAAATGATCTCACTTTGTAATCTTTCATTATCATCATGTCCAAGGAAACTTCAAAGTAGGCTCTGCTCTGAATTGCATTATCTTCTCAGAAAAATATGGCCAAAAGCCAGATTCAAAGATTGGGGGATGGACAAAATGACCTTGGATCTGGCATTGCCTGTTGGATTTCACTGGTTGCTTTATCACTTTATAACATTCAAAATTGGAAAAAGAGAGCCATGCTGATAGCTTCAAAAGAACACGGACTAACTTACAAGCACACTGGGCCAATCCACTCTCTCACATGACAATGAGAGGAAAATAAATAAGGTAATAATTTTTACTGCTGCCTGAAGCAATGGGAGGCATTATTAATAGTAGTAAATCCTTCTCAAGACAGAAAAGACCTAAAATACCTAAAACAGTCTTTACAGCAACAACAAAGCTAACAAAATACTTCTGTTCCTATACTTAACCGTTTCCACTACTCGCAGCTGGACGCATGAGGAACTTATAGTCAAATAACTTGGTTCAAGAGAATATAGTCCTGGTCCTTTAGAAATATTAGTTAAAAAAGAGAGCAACATTAGTATATCTTATCTCAAATGTTCTAAATGAGTGAATTTTTAATTACTGGAAAAGTGTGCACACCTGCTTTATTTTCTATAATGTGTTTTATAAAATAATGTGCTTTATTTCAACTGAGTTAATTGAAGAAGAAAACATTCTTCTATGTAGAGGTGCTCAGATTGGAATTTATGTTTTCTACCACTGTGACACTTTCAATGAAACATTTTTGAGGGCGGAGGATATTGGAGCCATAACTGGAAGTACTAAGGACTTTCTCCATGCTCTGTGCTTAGAGATTACCCTTGGAAGGTGCAGAAGATCACACGGGGTCCTGGAGATCTAATCTGATCAGCTTCCTGGAAAATTATCTTCCAAGGCATATACAATACCAACTCACTTGTTCCCAGAATATTTTATTAATGAAACCAAACAATGTAATTCAGATTAAACTCAAAAAATTGGCTTTAGAACCTTAAAAAAACAATGGACTCAATGTGCAGCCTTTTCCATTTTTATTGTAAGCTTGTCGTGACAATTGATTAATATTGTGGTATTTTACACTTCTATTATCATCTTTGTCACAAACATTAGAATTGTAATGTCTAATCATTAACTGCAGAATCATATACCAACATATTTTTAAGATTCTAGATGAGAAAGTACTCAAATCTGTTGTCAAGTCCCAGTGGTCAGAGAGTTATTAGGAGAGAAGTATTGGAATACTAGCCAATTAGCTCAGCAGATGGCATTTTTTTAATCTAAAAGCATATCATTTTGCCTCTTGCAGCAGAACAGTTATTAAAATTTCAACATATATTCTGTAACAAATGAGAATGATGAAAGTTAAATCGCAGAATATACTCATAAGCAAACCACATTATAAATACTGGAATAATCTCATTCCACAATCCCAAGAGTGAAAAGGAGGTCACAGCAGTCTTGTTGTTCAGTGATGAATATAGGTAACAGCATACAGACAGTGACCAAAGGCCATACAAGTATGCCCAATAGTAACATCATTTTAACAGAAAACAGATATACAATGTACAACTATTTTTTCCCAAAGATATGGTTTCCTTGTTCTCTTAATAAAATTTAAAATATAGGAACCCAATACTGGCTTCACTGATTATTAGCATCTGAGTTTCTATTTCCTCACTGCTCAAGCAGTGATGATTCCACGTATCTACTAAGGCTTTGGCAAGAATTGAAGGAGATGATACACTTGCCAACACCACAGGTATAAAATGTTTTTTTTTAATCATAACATGACCATGGTTAAATCACCTTTTAATCAAGCACATACTAAGACCCATTTTGGGATACTTTATCCAATTCATAATTGAGACCTCCAATTACAAGGAAAAAAGGTACCCTCAACCCACAGCATTTTAAAGTTACATAGAGGTGTGATAAAGATGGAGTCCTGTGAGCTCTACTCATTCATTTAGGCATTTTCAGTTCCATTTCAGTTCCAGAACACAGGTCAGGAGTTTCTTTGGATTCTCTGAGTTTTCTTTTCAAAACGCCACTTCTCTAACATGGGTGAAAAGGACGAGAATGCAAATATTGCAACACTGTCACTTACCATCCTGGCCAGCATCAGCACTGAGCGGATTAAAAGACCTGTCTGACATATTGAAACTTCACAGCAACATTCTAACTGGGGTGAGAACAATATTTTTAATCCTCCCTGGAAAGATCAAATTCAATCAGTGGCGAGCTCTGCCTGCTACAGCTCCGTGTCACTGCCTAGATGCATGAGAAGGCTGAGGAGAGGCATGTCCTGACTTTCTGACTTTGGAAGCCCTGTCTTTCTGTAGAAATTCAGGGAGCAGAAATTAGCCATTCCAACATAAAGATTAGCTTTAAAATAGTAAAACACTGCCAGGGGTGATCGGTGGAGAGTACAGACACATTTTGTCTGGCTTTTATATTCAGCTAAAAATTAACCAGTTTCACAACTAAATGTCAATCATGACTCAAACTGAGATTTAACTTTGCTTCTTTTGGCAACTTATTATGTTGCTTATTGCTTAGCATATACTGCATTGCAGGCCATGCAGTTATGTGCTTTTGTTATTAAATATTAAAAACAGATTCTACTAATCAATCATGTTATGAAATAATGGCTGCATTTATCAAGATTCCTATTTAATGGCATTTAAAATACGAGGACAGTTTTTTTTTTAAGCTTCAATGTGTTTTAGAAACATCTGGAAAGCATAAAAAATGCAGATTCTGGGTACCTGCCTACAAAGTCTCACCAGTAGACCTGAAGTGAAATCCCTGAAATTGCAATTCTTAACAAGCACCCCAGGTGAAATTTATCCTACAGCCTTTCAATCTTAATGTGAGTTTTATAATCCCAATTGCATTTAAATCCTCTGAAAGAAAAGAAAAAATAGCCAGCCCAAAATGCATCTTGACAGTTTTGTAGATAGTCTTATTGTGACTTGTAGATATTTTAAATCAAAATTTTATGGCATATTAATCCATAATATGAATGCTCTTTTTTCAGCCAAACAAAGAAAAGATATGTTCCCAGAAAATTATTCAACTCCCCCTAAGCAACTATCTTTCATATGGGATATTTCAAGGAGCTTGGTTTTATATATTC
>PVKC010004038.1:0-27845 GCA_004027635.1 Crocidura indochinensis | reverse complement strand
ATTATGAACTTTTTATTCAATAATCAGCAGAGCAGAATTGGAATTTGTGGCTGTGAAGAGTACATGCTAGACTTAAGGTTTGAGTATATTTCGTGGCGAGACCTCTAATTTTATAATACATTTTTAATTAGGGGTCAGAACAATAGCACAAAGGGTAGGATGTTTGCTTTGCACGCATCCCATATGGTCCCTCGAGCCTGCCAGGACTGATTTCATAGAGCAGAGCCAAAAGTAATCACTGAGCACTGCTGGGTTGGCCCACCAAACCAAAACAAATGGACAACAAAAAATAATCTTGGGCCAGAGTGGTGGCGCAAGGGGTAAGGCGTTTTTTTGCCCGTACTAGCCTAGGACGAACCTCAGTTCGATTCTCCAGCGTCCCATATGGTCCCCCCAAGCCAGGAGTCATTTCTGAGAGTCACCAGGTATGACCCCAAAACAAACAAACAAAACTGGAAAAAAAAATCTTAATTGGTTTTCTTCTTGTATGTTTTTACTTTCTCTCAAAATCAAATGTCCAAAACTGGACAGCTAAGTTTGTGAAATATTTCTGAAGTGTCAGTTTATTTAGTAACATTTTATATCAAAAATATTCTCACAGTATCTATACAATGAACAGTCTGGAAATTGAGTAGGGTCTTCAAATCTTTTTTTTTTTTTTTTTTTTGGTTTTTGGGTCACACCCGGCAGTGCTCAGGGGTTACTCCTGGCTCCGTGCTCAGAAATTGCTCCTGGCAGGCATGGGGAACCGTATGGGCACCGGGATTCGAACCAATGACCTTTTGCAAGAAAGGCAAACGCCTTACCTCCATGCTATCTCCTGGGCTTCAATACCTTTGTTTTTAAGATGAAAACAAACCAGCCATATCTAGAAATGGGCACTTTATTATTATCTTACATTTTACTATTAATTATTTAATTATTAATTTCCATGTTACTAGATATAATTTATTCAAAACAAAATTAAATTGTTTACTTTTTTTTTCTTTTTGGCAGTGTTCAGGGCTTACTTCTGGCTCTACGCTCAGAAATCGCTCCTAGCAGGCTCAGGGGACCATATGGGTTGCAGGGATTGAAACCACCGTCCTTCTGCATGCAAGGCAAATGCCCTACCTTCATGCTATCTCTGTGGCTCACCAAAACAAAATTAAATTGAAAGTATACATTTTATAGTCATTGACTTTTCATTTAAGAGAAAAGAAATAGATGCAATTATTTTTGTATTATATAGCATCTAAAGAAGAAAGGAAGACACACTTAACACAGATAATTTGTTAAATGAATTATTTGCATAGGTATAGACTTGGGTAGGTTATGATTTATTTATTTATTTATTTATTAATTTATTTATTTTAGAGAATTAGCTAGAAAAAGGTCTGAGTTCTGAGGCTAGTCCTACTGCAAAACTTACTGCCTTTATAGTAGATGATGACTTCATTGAGAAAATTACTTGACAGGGAACGTATGCTGATATGGCCATGATGATTAAGTATACCAGTGTAAAATCTGTATTTAAATTTCTATTGCACATTATTATTATTTTTTTTTTGGTTTTTGGGCCACACCCGGTAATGCTCAGGGGTTACTCCTGGCTATGTGCTCAGAAGTCGCTCCTGGCTTGTGGGACCATATGGGAAACCAGGGGTTCGAACTGCAGTCCATCCTAGGCTAATGCAGGCAAGGCAGGCACCTTACCACCCGGCCCCAAGCACTTAGTTTTTGAGAATATCTCCCATTGGTTATACACACTGTGTATAGATTTTCATAAGTCTATCTCTTGGTATAGACACAGAGTGGGGAAAAATAAACTGAGGTGGTAGGTGGTATATGTGGCAAAAGAGAACCAGCTGAGATTCTCTCTTAGATCTCACTTTAAGTTGGGAGTTCTCACTCTGGAGAAATGTTCCATCTGCAGAGAGCACTTAGTTATGTCTGGTGACGTATTTTAATTGCCACTATACAAGGGATGAGTATGACATATCCTGGGTAGGTCTAGGAATATGGTAAAAACATATTAACTTATAAGTACTGTGTATGCGTTTAAACTGTGAATATGTGTGAGTAGGCATGCCTCAAGAGTGCAGTGGTTGAAAAACATAAAGGAATTACAAATTGCAACATCCTTTAAATGAAAACTCTGATATTTAAAAAAGAAAGGTTGCTGTGAGGAAAAATGATTAAAATAATATATGATAATGGATCAGCGGCTAATCAACCAACGACAAATAGAGAATAATAAAAGCAGAGGAAATGTATTCAAATGCATAAACATCATGAAATGAAAATTTCCAAGAATAGAAGGTGGGAGAAGGAAGATGGAAAGAAGGTTAAAAGCTAGCTTACTAGTTTGGGGTCATATACATCAGGGAATAGTTTAAGGAGCATTGAGTACATACAACAAAATTAAATAGGGCAAAGTGGATATTTAACATAAAAGAGAAATCAGGATTCCACAAAATCTGACCAATTTAGAGTGATGTATTGCATAACTGTATGTATTTCAGGATATGGATGAGTAGATCATTATTAAGACACCTTAAAACCCCATATTCCTCTCTTACTCCCACCCAGGTGACAAGATGGCAAAGTGGTTAAGGATAGTCAATCTCTGCAGTGAAATATTCTGAGTATAAATTCTGGTTGACATTGGCTATCAGTGAGACTATAAACCAAGAAAACTCTGAGCCTATTTTCTACCTGAAAGAAAGAGAAATAGTAGGATATGCTCCTCAAAGTGTTATAAGCAAATAATCATTAAAATCTAGTCACTTTTATGCAGAAACTATTTAATTGATAATAATTCATAACTATATTAACAATTGAATAATAATATTTTTGTGCTAGTGGAGTTGTCAGAAAATAATCTCTGTCTGGTCAAATTTATGATATGCCTATTGTTACAAATGCATTTTTGCTGGAAATTTTATGTAAAAATAGTCCATATAAAAATTTTAAATGACATTCCCCAGCCCATTCATTTACATATAACTTATATATGATTTTATATTATACTATGAGTTAAATAGTTAGGCTATAGACCATCTGACCCAAAACATTGAAGTAATTTCTAATTGGATTTTCATAGACTACATTAAAGACCTCTACTATAGTGTGTAAGCACACCTTACTTTATGGACATTATCTTAGTGTCTCAACAATTTTTTGATAAAATTATAGCAATTATCCTTATAGATTTATGGTCATTATTACACTTTACAAAAATATTTACTCTTTATTTTCAATTAACTGCTAGTAGTCATATTTTTTTAGTTAGTCTTAATGGAAGAATTTTTTACAGAAGCACTTAATTCTATTAAACCATTCTCTTCTTACCTAATAAATATAAATTTATTGTATGACTCTGCTTGAGGTAATTAGAGATTATGTAGACTTACTTGAACTAAAATAAAATAGAGATTATGTAGACTTACTTTTTACTTTTTAAAATAAATACAGGACCCAAAGGCCACTTCCTCCTATGTAATTGAAGGACCTGTTCTCAGGTAGAATTCACCAAATCTATGCCATGCCACTTATCTTTTTTTTTTTTTTTTTGGTTTTTGGGTCACACCTGGCAGTGCTCAGGGGTTACTCCTGGCTCCATGCTCAGAAATTGCTCCTGGCAAGCACAGGGGACCATATGGGGCACCGGGATTCGAACCAATGACCTTTTGCATGAAAGGCAAATGTCTTACCTCCATGCTATCTCCCGGGCCCCCATGCCACTTATCTTGATGCAAGTTTTCCCACCAAAACACTGATATACAAAAATAATAGGTATAATAAAAAATTATGTGCCAGACATTACTCTAAGTGTTTTATTTCATTCAACTCTTACTCTATTTATTCCCAATTTGTATATTAGAAATTTGTCAACTGAGGTTCTATTCCCAGAACTCCAAAATATCCTCCAATGATCCTGGAGTGAAGAGCCAGTGGGGGTGGGTACCCAGAAAAAAATAATATACATAAAAATATAGTTTGTTCAAAACCTCTCCTTTGGTTAGAAACCTGATCCCAGGAAGCATGAATTAAGTTTTGTAAGTCTTTTTCTTTTAGCCTTCTCATTAAAATTTTTGACAGTCATCTTCTGGGTGACAGTCTTGTACCAGGACTTTACTACAGTTTTAGAAACAGAGTCAATCAAGAATAATAGTACGGGCTCTGTAACACATATAAGGAGCCTGGTTGGCTTCATTTACATTTGAGCATAAATCTTCAAAAACTGAGAAGTCTAGATATTCAGAAAAATCCATCTAGATTTCAGATTAAGAGAATATAAACAGGACCTTCAAGATGGAAGCAAAATATAACCTTAGCAGGAAAACTTTACATATTTTCTGAAAAAAAAAACCCTACTAGAATTATAAGATAAAAGGTCACATCTTGAGGAATTTAAGTGGAATCATTTGTCTGGATCAAGGAGCACCCATGCATGTTAGTGTATGTGCACATACAAGCATATGCAATAAAAATTCCAATATCTTTTTTGAACTATGATGAAATAAAGGGGGAATTCATTTTTTCATTTCTAATGGAGAACTACATATATGACTCTGAGTAGAGAAACTCATTTTAACTAGTCAAATAAAGAGAAATGAATCTTCCCATATCTACTTTCTGTGTGCCTATTGATGACAATTTACACAGAGGTTTATCCCACATGCTGTTTGGAAATGTCACTGACACTTGCACTTATTCTTTTCAGGACTAGGAATCCTTAGTATAGTTTTTTGGGGTTTTTCAACCTGAAGATGAAGGTGAATATTTTTAGATTATCTTCATTCTGTCACTCTGGTAAGCCTGTAATAGCTTTCCTTAAAATGATGTCTATCCTTGACAGTGAGTGTACACAGAACTAATTAGTTCAAGTAGAGGTAATCAATAATTCCAAGGTTTGATTCCCCAGCAGTTTGTTACTAGGCACAACGGGATATTAAATACATAACAAGGCATCTCTCAGAGGTACTCACAACACTGTTGGAGATAAAATAGCACCCATAATATTAGAAGAGTGATACCAGGTTCAAATCAAAATGCTGCTATGTTTAAAGGCAGTGTGACATAGAGAAATAATAGACAAGAGTTTTCTTATTCATAATTGCGGGGCTGCAATTTAAAACAGCAAACACAGAGAGAAGAAAACTCAGAGAAGAGGAATGTATATTAAAAATGAAAAATGGTAGTGTAGATATGTTATTATAGTCATGGATCCATATAGAATTTCCCCAAAGGACAATGTAATGTTTCTAAGTGTTTTCACTTCTAATTTCATCAGCTATAATTACCTGCTTCGAGCATTTCACTGAACCTAAACTTTTAGGAGATTTTTATGTGTGTATCTGTGTGTATGCATGTTTTGAATCTCTTTAATCGTAATAGTTTTTCGATTGTGTGTTTTCAATGTGTTAATTTTTTAAATAATATTCTGCCGCAGCTTGAGGTTTTCACTTAAGCAGGCTATATTAAGTGAAAGATAAGGACCTGCAGGTGCATCCAAGTCAATAAAGTTATAGGTCTGCAGGAAGCTGTAGGACTACTTGTTAAGATGCAAAGGCAACATAAATCATAACTTAAGCTATAAGAGAGCTGTATGGTACCTAGAATATTGCAGGTCCTATTTGGGCCACACCTAGCAATACTAAGGGTCTACTCCTGGCCCTGAGCTCAGAAATTGCTCCTGGCAGATTCAGGGACAAATATGGGATGCTAGGGATTGAACCTAGATCCATCCTGGGTCTTTAGCATGCAAAGCAAATGCCCTACTGCTGTGCAAGGAAAACAATTTAAACCATTACATTCCATCCTATACTTGTTCTAAATTCCACATAAAAGTGGTATCATCTTGTATGTATCTTTCTTTTCCTGTCTTCATTTAATGTGTTATTTTCTAGTTCCATTCATATTATCATGAATTGTGTAATAACTGTGAAGTAATTCATTTATATATATTTCATTTATATACACACACACAACATCTTCATGATTTGCTGATCTATTGTTTGACATCTAGATTGATTCCAAATCTTAGCTGGATCCTGCATAGAATAGTGGGTACATATATTCTTTGAATGAATGGTATTTTTATCCTGAGGATTGATACACACAAAAAAAGGTGGGATTTTGAGTCATAGTACAGCTTGATTATGAATTTACTGAGAACACTCCATACTGTTTTCCATAGGGGTTAAACTAGAAGCATTCCCACCAGCAGTAATACAAATTTCTTTTTCACCACATTTCCACCAAAAAGACTGTTTTCAGGGGCCCGGGAGATAGCATGGAAGTAGGGCGTTTGCCTTTCATGCTAAAGGTCATCGGTTCGAATCCTGGTGCCCCATATGGTCCCCAGTGCCTGCCAGGAGCAATTTCTGAGCATGGAGCCAGGAGTAACCCCTGAGCACTGCTGGGTGTGACCCAAAAACCAAAAAAAATACTGTTTTCAGTATTTTTGATATATAACTTTCTCACTGGTATACAGTTATTATCTCATTACATTGATTTGTATTTCCCTAAGTTATGATGAGCGTTTTTTCAAGTGCATGTTGGCCATTGTGTGGTCTTCTTAGAGAATTTATGCATTTCCTCTTTTAATTTTTTGATAAGGGTTTTAGAATTGATTTTGCATGTGCATGTTATTCTTTGTGTGCACTTTGAATATCTTGGATATCAACCTTTTATCTGACGGACTGAGAGAAAATAGCTTTTCCTACTCAGCTGTCTTTTAGATTTAGCCCATGTCTCTTTTTTCAGTGGGGACGGTGAGGTGGCGCTAGAGGTAAGGTGCCTGCCTTGCAAGCACTAGCCAAGGAAGGACGGCAGTTCGATCCCCCGCATCCCATATGGTCCCCCAAGCCAAGGGCAATTTCTGAGCGCTTAGCCAGGAGTAACCCCTGAGCATCAGAGTGTGGCCAAAGAACCAAAAAAAAAAAAAAAAGAAAAAAAGAACATTTTTAGTTTGATGAAGTACCCCATTTGTTTAGTTTTGTTACTTTATGCATTGTCATTGCATTATTTGAACACTCGTTCGAGGTATGAGTTTAGGAGAGTTCTGCCTATGATTTCCTCATTGACTTTACAGATTCAGGTCTGATCACAAGGTCTTTGATCTATTTTGAGTTGATTTTTTAATATAAGATGTGAGATATGCACCCAGCTTTAATTTCTCACATGTAGTTATCCAATTATCATTTTATTGTGGCTGTCTTTATTCCATTTCAATTTCTCAGCTAATTTGTCAAAAATTAGTTGATCATATTCTTGGGAGTATGTCATTGATATTCTATTCTGACCCATTGTCTGAAAGTCAGTCTATTTTAATCTTGTGTTGATTTGATCACTATGACTTTGTTTTACATCTCAAATTATGTTATAAGGTGCCTCTCAGTTTCTTTTCTTTAATATGATTTTGGCTATGTATTTTTTATGATTCCATACATACTTTTTAATGGACTATTTTAAGTCCTTGTATAAGTTTTCTGAAATTGAATGGGGATATATAGAATGATTTAGATAGGAGAATAGTCATTTTGACAATATTGTTTCTTCCAGTACACACACATGGAATGTTTTTCTACTTCCTAAGGTCTTTTTAATTTCTTTCTTAAGTGTTTTGAAGTTTTCATGGTCTAGATCTCTCTCACCTCTTTTGTTAAGTTGATTCATAGGTACTTGACTTTTTGGGACACTATTTTAAATCATATAGGCTATTTTGTCTTTTCCTCTGACTCTATTTGTATAAAGGAGTGCAAGTATTTTGTATATTGACACTGTAGAACTTGGTATAGTATATTGTATATATATGTACTATATA
Organism: Crocidura indochinensis; assembly: GCA_004027635.1. Lineage (NCBI taxonomy): Eukaryota > Metazoa > Chordata > Mammalia > Eulipotyphla > Soricidae > Crocidura > Crocidura indochinensis. Next base: position 20,032 of record PVKC010004038.1, on the reverse strand, counting down.
TGTATATATAATATGTTAAACTTGGCTATATTGGTCTATTGTTTCTAAGAGCTTTATTGTGGACTCTTTAGGGTTTTCAATGTATATCATCATGTCTGCAAATAGAAATAATTTGACTTTCTCTTTTAATTTGGATCCAGCTTATTTCCTTTTCCTGACCTTGTAGTAACTTTTTAAATATGAGTCATCACTTTGAAACGTTGGACTGGCACAGAACTTAAAATACAGTAAGAGAAAAGAAAGAAATTTGTTGAAGAAGGTCAACACATAGAAAGAGGAAACCCACATAAAAATTTCCAGAATATATTCACAAGAACCTTTAAACAATAGCTCACCATGGAACACGATGAAGCAGAAGGAATAATTATTTTCATCTTTTACTTAGTTTTTTTTATAGGATAGGGCTCCCAAACAGTGTTGATTAGCTGAAAAGTTATTGCAAGAATACAAAGGTGTAGGGATCGGAGTGGTGGCACAAGTGGTAAGACGTCTGCCTTGCATGCGCTAGCCTAGGACAGACAGCGATTTGATTCTCCGGTATTCCATGTGGTCCCTGAAGCCAGGAGAGATTTCTGAGCACATAGCCAGAAATAACCCCTGAGCGTCACTGGTTGCAGCCCAAAAACCAAAAAAAGAATCCAAGGGTGCAATGTGTAATGCTGTTCAGGTACTGGTTTTTGGACTATCAGGGTTACCCTGGTGATGTTTAGGGACCTACAGGGCTAGACATGGTCCATGTAGTGACAGGAACTAAACTCTGTTGGGGCACATATCTAGCACTATCACTGCTGTATTATCTCATGGTCTCTACCAGTTTGTTGTATTTTGTGCATACATTTCTTACTTAAGTTACAATAATTAACATTTGATTTAAAAAATACATCGTGGTAACAGAGTCTAAATTCTGTAGATCTTTTTAGTGAATATCCTCTTATTTAAAAGTATAGAGGTTATCTCACATAACTTACATGTATAGAAGGAAATTACCAAATTAAGTGAATAATTATAAAATATTGAGGCCAAACATCACTTTAATATTTGAAAATATAGACTGTCTTACCAATAATATCTAGGCAGGCACTATGTTTTTTAGTATCACCTATTCATATCATTTTATGTAACTCATGCAAAGTCTCACATCAATAAAAGAACTCAATTGTTTCTAACAAATTAATAGAAATATTTTCTAATTATTGAGGCCGTAAAAAGATGATGCATATTATTGTCTGTATGGGTAAACTATTTCATACCAAGTTTATAGGGGTCGTAATAATTTATTCAAATACCGTTAAGTGCAATGCCTTATTTTCTTTATAATGATAATGCATGGCTATTTGCTAATATATTAATGTTAGGAATTTGAAATTTGGTTAACATTTTGCTTAATCTGTTGATTGATTATTGTTTTTCTGAAATAGTATGACTTTGTGGAAATTTCAATGTTCTTTTTGCTTTTATTGCTTTTATTTTCCTCCTCAATGTTGTTCCCACTAAGTTATTTTAGAAATAGACTTGAAACTCATAATAGCAGATATGAAATTTCACTGCTCTTCTGGAGTCTTTTTTCAATAAGATATATTTAAGATGTACAAAAATGATCTGATGTGGGTTTCAAATGTTTCACTTGCTTCCCTCTCAGCTTTGACTTACATATTAAGTTAATTTACTTTCCATAAAATTAAAATATGCTGAGATCATATATTGCTCCTTTTTAAATTATTTTGGAGAGGAATAGGCGATGTGTATAAGCTATTGCAAGTCATACGTATTCAGGGTCCTAGGAAGAACAGTCACATAAATTCTCAGCCTGTTATGTCATCAGTTCCATGCAAGGCTATGGAGATATAGTGCTGCTCAAATCTTGTGGTTCTCAGTTTACCTTTGGTGCTCAGTATTTCTCTAGGTTATATAACTCAAGAAATACACACAGCAATGCTTGGAGGCATATGTGGTACTGTCAGCTATGTGAATGCAAGATATCTTAACTACTGATTAACTACTTATTACTCTCTGATTAGAGAGTAAAGTGAAGTTCTTTACTCTGTTTTATATTTTTCAATGAAAACCACTAAAGTTAATGTTTGATTCTGTTGTATATATAGTATAAATAGATATCCCTAGAACTTCCTCTTATTTTCACCTTCAACCTACCTTTACCTTTAATTTACCTGTAATCTACCCAAGATAAAATTCATGGACAGAATTCATGTAATGAATATAAAAATAAAACAAATCAAACAAAAATATTTCTTGCCAAGATAGATCATTTTATGTTATATTTGAATTCCAATTCTATATCCCATACAGAATTCATTAATGGCTGATTTATTGTACATTAGTTTATAGAAAAATTAAAATATGTTACTAACTTTTGCCTAAATAAAATTATATGTAAAGGACAACTAAAAATCTGCTGATTCTTATTTTAAGTGGACTTTCAATCCAAACTGTTAAAAATAAAATAATCTTTTGAAAGCAAAGACTTCATTATTCGAACAATCCTAGAAAGATGGGTTATGTTTTGATTTCTATTTTCTTGAAGCAGCTATTTTTTCAAAGTGTATATAATTTATTACTTTTATTACTTCAATATGAATAAAATAATATCAAGATGTTGAGGACATGCAATAACCATGGGTCAAACAAATTCTAACAAATTAATAGGAATATTTTTTAATTATTGAGATCATAAAAAGATGATGCATATTATTTTCTTTATGGGTAAACTATTTTCATGTCAAGTTTATAGGGGTTGTAATAATTTACTCAAATACCATTAATTGCAATGTCTTATTTTCTTTATCATGATAATACATGGCTATTTACTAATATATGGATCCTTTGTTGGTAGTTCCTACAGAGGGGTCAAATACTGAAAATTTTTTGTATTAATATATATCCCATCACAGAGTAGTCAGGGAACTAAATAGAAGGCCCTGTCCTAAGAATTGCTGCATGGCTAGTGTCACTGTCTATTTGCTGTCTAAGACTCTGTTGTTTTCCATATAGAATTGCTAGTTTTTATGATAATACAAATTGAATGCAAAAATTAAAAATTAAACAAAGTATAAAGTAAAATTAAATCTAGCAATATCTGTTAAAATGAAAGTATAACCATACAGATAACATTATAAAAACTATTTTTGTAAAAAAGCAACATGCAAAATAATTTTCTATTTTCTAGAAAAATTTACTGCTTTGTGATGCAATTACAATACCCTACCTAAAATATTTATGGCTACTAAGCTTTCAAATTCTTTTTTGTTCAAATTTATTGATGATAGTAGCATACACAACTTATGTAAAGTGACCCTCGATGTAATGTTAAGATTTCAGCAGTTAAAATCATAAATATTTAAATTAAGGCAGTAAAGTAAAAATAGATTTATACCAGTCTTATATCAGTTCAAGTCAGATTTTATTATTAAATAAATTTGCTGCTATTTTCATTAGAAACAAACTTGATTTTCAGTGTTTCTCTATTTTACCATTATGGATAAGAGATAATTAGTGAAGTTCTATTTCACTAGCATTGAACAGCAGGCACAATTATGCTGAAGCCTTTTTCGATGGAAGCAGCAGATTTAATTACTTGCTCTTTTACTATAAATTGCAAAAACACAATTGAAAATGATTTATATAGTTCAGATGGAACACAATGAATAAAAGGCATTGGCTCAGGATTCTCAGTATCTAGAAAAATACTTGTTGAAAATCTGTATCATCTGACTTGACATAGGTCCTATTCCTGTGACCAACTTAAATTATGATTCTCATTGAATTTATGAGTTTTTATTGATGTGACTTCATTTGGATCTTAAGGATTCAAATGTTACCAAGACATCAAGAGTTATACTAATATCTAGTATGACTTTTCTTATATTATTAGAAATTCAGTATGTAGAAAGCTGATGATATGCCCTTGATAAAAATGAATCAGATACTTGACAAATTCAATACTGACTGACCAAACATTTTTAAGAGAGATGCAATATTAGAACAGTAGGTAAAAATTTTAAATGAAGGGTGGAAGCTATGGGAGGCAGGATGGGAGCAGAGGTGGAGGGAGGACAATTTGGTGGTGGGAATTCCCTTAAGTATTTATTAACAAAATATTTTAACCATTTAAAGAATTTAGAAAACAGAAATTAATCTGGTGTATATCCTCAAGAAAGAACCACCTGAGTGTGAAATTTAAAATATTTTAAGCAGAGGAAGTTAAATGATCACAATCAAATTTATTTTTGTTGAAAGAAGTCATGTACCATTTAAAATATCTGAATGATTTGTCTTTCATAAATTGATATAGCCCTTACCAATACATAATATCAGATGGAAGCAGAATTAAAATGTAAGTATAGGACTGGAATGATAGTACAAAGGTAAAGTGCTCACCTTGCATGCAGCCCATCTGGGTTCAATTTTCTGGCTCTCATAAAGTCCCCAAACTATGCCAGGAATGATCCCTAAGCACAGAGTCAGGAGTCAATTTGAACACCACTAGGTAAGGAAAAAAAATATAATTGTTTTGTAAATTCTTGTAAACGTTGAGGCACACAATATGTACTTAGGGAAAAGCTATCCATATAATTTAGTATTTAGAATTCTAACATTCTGAGGGTTTTTTCTCTGATGTCTGACTATGCAGATTTCTAGTGGATTTTAGGGTTCCATCTTTGTAATAAAAATCTATTTTCACAAGGAAATCTGATTGAATCTGTGTGTTTTTGCTCTCATAGCTAAATACATATGATGCCATTATATTTGAAATAATTGGACATAGCAAACTATAGACATAGAGTCTTGTAAAACTAATGAGCAACAGTAGTATGCAGTAGTAAATATTAAATATAAAAATTAGAACTGCTCTTTCTTTTGATGGCAAAAATGCAGAATAGCATCAGAAGAAAATTCAACATATAGCTCTTTTCAGTGATATAGATTTAATTCCTATTTTATAGGATTTGCTAATTAATTATACTATTGTTTAAAAAGTATAACTGTTCAGACTTTATTGATGATAGTAATATCATCATTTAGGGTAAAATTAAAAAGAAATAAAATCATCCATATCCTTCTATTTTATTAAAATATTGATTCTTCTCATTTCTGTGGCAACTAGCCTGCAAAGATATGTGCCTGAACAGGCATAAAACACACTATTATGTTAGTAGGGACTATCAATGGCAATCCCATAGTGTATAGATTATAATTTATGTCTAAAGAGTCACTGAAAGAACACATCATTATTTTTATGAAGTTTCTTGCAAACGTTGGTGTCATTAGTTTCAATTCTTCTGGTGAAGTCATGCCATTTCTTGTGAGGTATAATATTAAAAATGGATTAATGCTGATAGGAAAAGAATGATAAAATTATATTATGTACAAGGACTTCAGAGTTTTTTCTTCCAAAGGGTGACAGAAAGTACTGGATCATATCCTGAAAAAAACAGTGGATATTAGCTAGAAATTATAGGGAAAAACTCTTAAATAACTCTGTGATAGGATTATGACCCAAGGGCATAAAAGGGAAACAAGCTGCAATACAAGATGCAGAATAGAGCTAGTGCCAAGCTTAGACAGATAGCAGAAGGTGGGCCAGAGAGATAGTACAGCAGAAAGGCTTTTGCCTTGCTTGCAGTCGACCAAGAGAGACCTGGTTCAATTCCGGGCATCACATATGGTCCCCCAATCCTGCCAGGAGCGATTTCTGAGTTCAGAGCAAGGAGTAACCCCTGAGCACCTCCCGGTGTGGCCTTAAAACCAGTAAATAAAAGAAAAATCTTAAAAAAATATCAAACCAACAAAACAACAGATAGCAGAAAGTTACTTACTAGTTAATATTTTGTAAAGACTCTTTGTCCAACTAAGTAAAATATGCAGGATCCCAGATGTCAAAGATTTGGCACAGCCTCTGAGAGTTTTTCAAATAATCCCTCTTGATTTAAAATAAGAAAAGAAAATGGGTGGGGGCGGGGGCGGGCGGTGGCGCTGGAGGTAAGGTGCCTGCCTTGCCTGCGCTAGCCTAGGACGGATCGCGGTTTGATCCCACGGTTTCACATATGGTCCCCCAATCCAGGAGCAACTTCACTGGGTGTGACCCAAAAACCAGAAAAAAAAAGAAAGAAAAAAGAAAAGAAATGGGAAAAGTTAAATAAAGCAATCCAGGCAACAAATATTTTACCTAAATAATTAGAATAAAGTAATTGACTTATTAACATGTCTGGTTTTCTGTCACTTTTCCAGGGAGGCATAATGATTTTAGTGGTTTCAAATGTGTTTAATAGTATTTCCCCTCCTCCAGTACTCTATACAAATCATTCTACAATTTTGGGGTTGTAAAAAATTCATTTTCATAAATTCATAAATTAATTTTATGAAACTCCCCAAATGATAAAGGAATATTCTCACTCTTTAGAGCTTCAGCATAGCAAGAGTATGGTGACATGGACACAATTATTCTTTGATGAGATAATTATGAACTCTAAGATGTGTAATAGTATTTAAGGACATGAAGACAGACCCCAAAGCTCTGCTATAGGTCAGAGAAGAACTCAGATGATGTGTGTTATAGGTTGCTATAATTTTATTTATTTTTAATAAAATCACCAAGAGATAGAGTTAAGAAGGTGTTTATAGTTGAGTTTCAATATTCCTATTCCAACAATGTTACAATACCATTCCTCACCAATGTTCATTTCCCATCACTAATTCCCCCAGTTACTGTTGTCCTTCTCTCATCCCACTCAAACCTCAAATCTGCCTCGATGGCAGATGTTTTTCTCCCCTCTCTCTCTGTATATACATGTATATATATATATACATACATAAATACACATATATATATAGAAAGAGAGAGAAATATACAGATATTTCTCTCTCTTTCTCTCTCTCTTGTCTAGAGTGATCATTTCCAAATACTATTGCCATAGTATTCCCTTTTCTTTCTTAACTGCACTTCCCACCTATCATTTCTATTGTTTTGGGGTATTATTCTCATAACATGTTTGTTTGTTTTTCTATCCTGCAAATGAGTGAGATCATTCTATGATTGTCCTTCTCCCTCTGACTCACTTTACTCAGCATGATACTCTCCATATATTTCCATATATATACAAATTTTATGACTTCATTTATTCAAACAGTTTAAGCATATTCCATTAAGTAGATATAGCAAACTATCCATTCTTCTATTCTGTGCACTTGGTTCTTTTTAGATTCTGGCTATAGTGAATAGTTTTGTGATGAAGAATGAAATTCAGGGGAATTATTATACCCTCTGATATATATAGGGATATATGGAAAATATATATGTATACCTATATATGGGATATGGATGGGATATATATGCCCAGGGGTGGTATTGCCTAGTCAATGAAAGTTCAATTTGTAGCTTTTTGAGGAATACCATATTATTGTTTTCTCAAACAGCTGAGCCTGTCGACATTCTCATTAGCAGTGATTGAGAGTCCCTTTCTCCCTGCATCTATACCAGCACTGATTGCACTTTTGTTTTTCTTTATGTGTGCCATTTTCTGTTATCTGAGGTGAGATCTCATTGTTGTTTTGATTTGCATCTTTCTGATGATTAATTATGAAGAAGACATGTATCGTTTGACTGTCTATATTTTCTCTTGAAGAAGATCTTGTTCATTTTTTTCCCTGATCTTTCAATGAAATTTTTTCTTGTTAAACTCTGCCAGTGCCTTATTTATCTTAAATAATAACCCCTTATCATATGGGTATTAGGTAGATAGTTTCTCCCATTGTCTTTGAAATCTGTTCATCATTTTCTTTGAGGTGCAGAAGCTTCTCAAATACAATGCAGTTTAATTTGTTTATCTTTCACTTGCTTGATCAGAAGTGTCTCATACTTGAAGATACCTTTATATTCTCTGTCATGGTGAGTTCTTCCTATATATGTATCTTAAGCTTTTAAATCTGATTTTCGGTCTTTAATCCATTTTGATTTGACCTGTGTGCTTAGTGTTAGTAAAAGGACAGACTTTGTTTTCTTGCATGTAACTTTACAGTTTTTCCAGCATCATATTTAAAGAAGCTTTTCTTTCTTTACTTCATTTATATTTTCTCCTTTATCAAATGTTAACTTATATACCTGGAGATATGTCTTAGGATATTTGATTCTATTTTACTGATCTGAGAGTCAGTCTTTATTTTAATACTATGCAATTTTAATTACTACTATTTTGTTTTACAGTTTTAAGTTAGGAAACTGATACCATTATTCCCCATTTTCTTTTTTCCAAGGATTGCTTTAGCTACTCATTAAAGTTTATTGTTTTATATATTAATTTCAGGAATGTTTTATCTATTTCTCTGAAAAGCATAATAGATATCCTGATAGAAAGTGCATTGAATCTGTATAATGTTTTGGAAAATATTTTCTTTATAAATATGTCATTCCTCCCAGTCCTTGAATAGGATATGTGTTTTATTGTTCATGTTGTTTTTTTTATTTCTTAAAGGAGTATTGCATAGTTTTTTTGTATTGTTGCTATATCTTGAAGGACTGTGCTTTGTGCTGTTGCTTATATGAGAATAACCAATTCAAGGAAAGAGCCAAAACTGTTTGTTTTGGAAGCAAAAGTGGCACAGAATTATTGGAGAAACTGAATCATATTCCTATGTGGATATGTTGTGGGGAGGATCTAGATAACCAGGATCATGCTGAGAGAATGAATATTATGTTGTCAAACAAAACACTATACTTTTTCAGTATTGTGAAATATGTTAAACAAAGTGGATAAAAGGTAAAGAAAATGTTGGAGGCAGCAGTAAAGAAGGAATTAAAAAAATCCAGAAATCTAAGATACTCTAGGCAGAGTGATGGGCTGGCTCCATAAAACATTTCCCTGTAGAATCCTCACACACAATATGGGCTATATCATTAATCACTTTTACATTCCAGATGGGGAATAGAGCTTTATCAGGATTATTTAAAACTTGTCCATACTACTAAGTTCACAGATAGCTCACAGAGAACTCAAACTCTGGGATATCTGAGGTGAAGGACCTTGCTCTCTTTTCTCTATAACTTCTTTCCCCATGAGAACACTACTTCAGGCCTGAATTTTACAGAATTTGAAAAGATGGTGATGAAAATCTGTCAGTAACTTTAAAAAAAAATTGAAACAACTAGGTGAAATAGAGTCTAACTGCAACCACAGAATAAAACCTTGAATCTTAATCTTCCTGTCATAAAAGACAGAGAAGGATGGTCAAGATTAACACAGTTGGCAAGCTCAGCAACCTGTAATAAGCAGTATAATCTAAGCACACATGAACAGCACTTACTTCTGCCCGAGCTATTGTGACTGACAAGGGGAATGCTCTGTCTCCTGAACATGCACAACACGGACAATTTTTACAAATGAATTATTCATTCAAAACTTCTGAGAAAAAAATTCATTGCTTTTTATTCAGTGACGGGGTTATGCAACAGGAATTAGAAATACTGAGGTGACAGGAAGGATGTTGGCACTGTTTAACAGAGAAAGGTGCAATACTAATAAGCTTTAGGGCAAAGGTTGCTAAATTAAGACAAGTGTGGCGTAATATACAATTAAAAATTTAAAAAAAGAAAACACACAAGTCAAAAATTACAACTGCAAGTTGGTTTAGTAACTAGGGTACTAAAATTATATTAAGAAGAATATTTTAATCATATTTTAAGTCCAGTTATTTTAGGGATTCCTTTGAACTCCCTCCTGTTAACTACTGAACCATACATGCTAATATTAATAGAAAAATAACTAGTTACAGAAAATCTGAGACTGATGATTTTTTACATTATTTTTACAATATATTGATTAAAGTAGCCTTTTTCTATTTTATTGATATGCTATAAATTGCAATACTATTAATGATAGTTCATATATACGTCATTTATGCCATACCCAATCCCCAACTGTTTTTTGTTTGTTTGTTTGTTTTTTACCAATGTTCCAACAGTCCCTCTCAGTCAACACCTATCCTCAACTAATTTCTGTGGACCAAATCTCCAGTTTTTTTACCGTTGGCCATTTTAAATTGATATTCTTCTAGAGAGTAATAAAAATTTGGGAATAACTGTTCAAGGATTTCCTTAGTATACATATAAAATGGAATAAAACATGAGTTATAAAAATTAAGGGTCTTAAAGATAAAGGTCTTAATATCTATAATACTTACAAAGAACAAATATCACATTAAAATGGGATGTATATATGCACAGATTAAACAAAAATAAAATATAAGGAAAAATAAAATCACAGAATGTGACCCCAAAACCAAAATTTAGGATACCTGTTTCTTCTAATTTATGTATCTTAATCAATTTCTTCACAAGCTTACATAGCTGTTTACATACTTTATACTTATTAAAGTATACATTTTTTCTTTTATTGGGGAAGTGATTGAGTCACACCCAGCGGTGCTCAGGGGTTACTCCCATCTCTGTGCTCAGAAATCACTATTGCAAGCTCTAGGGACCATATGGGATGCCAAGAAGCAAACCAGAGTCCGTTCTGGGTTGTTCTGGGTTGGTCATGTGCAAGGCAAATGCCCTACCACTGTACTATCACTTTGACCCATAAATTATAAATGTTAATGTATTAATTACTCTTAGTTATTCAATATTACCAGTGCTGAACTAAGAAAAGTGATAAATATGTAGTCATGATAACCTTTATTGCTATAACTATATTGCTACCCAGAGTGTCTACAAGGAAAAAGACAATAAAGAGAGAGAATAAAAATATCTGCCAAAGAGACAGATAGGGGAGTAGGCAGGATAGTTTGAAAATCTGGGAGCATTGGTAGCAGGAAATGTGCACTGGTGAAAGGTGTTGTACAATGTATGGCTGGAACTCAATAATAACTTTTTAATTGTGTAACCTTCAGTATTTTAAAAAGTAAGTAACTTTTTTATTAAAAATAATATTAAAACAGAAGATTTAAGTATTTTGTGTTAGAGACATGACATAAAATATAACATTGTATGAAAAAGTTTCACCCTATGACTGATGCTTATAAAAGAAGAGGGGCCACATTGGAAAGAAATGAGAATACCAAGGAAATAAATTTTTCCCTAGAGTCTCCAGAGGAAACAAGATTCAACTGACACCTCTAAATTAGTCAAAAGAAAGGTGCTGCTGTCAAAGCATGATCTTTTATATGACCCTTTCATTATATGACTCTTTTATATTTTGCCCTTATTTATTGATTTTGAGATATAAAACTCTTGTTTTTGGTGTTTGATTTCTTATAGAATAAAATAGTGTTAGTATATTAAATGGGGAAATAAAAATTCAGGTACATTAAGTAAATTTCTTAAATTTTAGCTGCTAATGATAGAACATTTTAATCCCATTTACATCTGATTCTGAATTCAAACCTCTCAGCTCAAATCATGACTTATAGTGAGAACATGTTTATAACTCTATTTTTATAATTTGTTTTATTGCAGTGCTATAGTTTACAATTGTATGAGTCATTATTTTTTAGTTGCTGAGTACACATCAATTTTAGACTTAGCAATAAAATTTCAAAACAGAGCTTGGTCTAAGAGCAAGTGGCCTCATCTCAACACCTAGCAATAAGATGAAATCAGAAGATACATCATCCTTTGATCAATGCAAAAGCCAAGATCACTAACTACAGAAGATTGACTGTGACCACCATGACTGGGCAGAACTTAACGTGGGACCAATAAAAAAGACCCTAGTCTAGTCTTTGGCCTACCTCCTACACAACAACCAAGATCTCTAATTCCAGAAATCTGACTGAGACAACTGCAACTGAGCAGAACGTCTGGAAACATAATGAAAGACTCTATCCTAGGCCTCATACTGGATGGGTCCAAAAACCAAGACCACCAACTACAGAAGACTGATTAAAACTACAGTGATGGAACAGACTTTCTGGAATTATAAAGACTCCATCCTATGATGTGTGCAAATACTAACATCACTAGCTATAGAGGCCTGATTTTATCATCCATGATGGAGAGGAAATCTTCCAGACATCACAAAAGGACCTAGGGGAGAGTAAAAGATCATGTATGGTTGGGGTCGGTGAAGTGGCGCTAGAGGTAAGATCTTGCAAGCGCTAGCCAAGGAAGGACCGTGGTTCGATCCCCAGGCATCCCATATAGTTTCCCCAAGCCAGGGGCAATTTCTGAGTGCTTAGCAAGGAGTAACCACTGAGGTGTGACCCAAAATAAACAAAAAAAAAAAAACAAAATAAAACAAAGGAAACAAACATAAAGATCATGTATGGAGCCTGTAGTTATATCCATGAGAGTATACTTCAAGGGTAGAGAAACCCTGTATCTCTTAGGCCAGGGGAATTCCCTCTCTAATCTTCCCAATTTTTACTGTGCCTATGCAAAAGAAAATTTGCAAAAATTAAATTTTTTTAATATTTTAATTTTTTTGCAATTGTTGTTGCTAATTTTTTTTTCTTAGCCATCCCCCTTCCCCCCTGCCCCGTGCTTGATTCGTCTTTATTTCAGGACCATGATTAGTATTTGGTTGTTGTCTTTATTGCTGTGGTGCTTTTCTGTTTTTTCTGTTTGGGCTTTTTTGCATTTGGTTTTTTGTATTATTTTTAAGTTTTCCTTCCTTTTCTTGTCTTAAACTGATTTTTATAGTCTCTAGAAGAACCCCTCTTGTTTTTTGTTTGTTTGCATGTTTGCCTCCCCCTTTCTTTTTTTTTTTTCTTACTTTCTTTTTTTTTTGGTTTTTGGGTCACACCCGGCAGCGCTCAGGGATTACTCCTGGCTCCATGCTCAGAAATTGCTCCTGGCAGGCATGGGGGACCATATGGGGCACCAGGATTCGAATCGATGACCTTTTGCATGAAAGGCAAATGCCTTACTTCCATGCTATCTCCCGGGCCCCTTTTTCTTACTTTCAAACAGAACTACATAACTTGAACCATCTTGTTCTACCTCACAAATTGAGGGGGAAATAGTGGAGGGCACCAAGACCAAACAGTCATATGAACATTGAGTAGAAATAAAAAATGATCAGACTTTAAAAAATGATCAGACTTAAAGACCAAATCCAAAGCCAACTACAACAGAATGGATACCCAATCTATAAGCTAGACTCAGAAGGGACCACTTATACTAGCAGCCTAGGGGGCAAAGGAGGGGCGATATGGGATGCATGCTGGGAACAAATCGGAGGGAGGACAACATTGGTGGTGGGAACGCCCTGATTCAATGTAACTACTATATACCTGAAATACTACCGTGAATGATTTGTAATGAACTTTGGTCAAAATAAAAATTATTAAAAAAATAAAACAGAGAAGTGGAATTCGAAACAGCTATAATAGTTACTAATTTTAATTACAAAAAAAGAGAAAAATACCTTGATGTGAAGCTCTGTTTTAGAAAATGAGTAAAGTTCAGTGTTGTGAGGCAGAGATATGAATTCCAAACCACTGTCAGATATGAGGCTTTGCAACTCTCTATATAAAAGCACATGGAAAAGTGCCTGGAATCTCAGAAAATCTCAATAAGTATTAGCCACAGCACAAGTACAAGCACTCTTGAGTATCTAAAGAAGTATAACTACATATCTTGGTTCTTATTGCACTGCTCCTCTTTATACATCTTCTCTTGTGTCTAATTTAGGGATTGACATAAATTACTCTCAAGGAATAATTCCTAGTTTGCTAATATTTTTTTCTTCTGAACAAATCTTTTATGTCCCTTATTATTCAATTTTAATTTCATTTTTTGGTGAAATTCCCACATTACTGCATCCCAAAATAACATTCCATTAAATACTTTAATAATGGAAAACATAATTAGGGAACTGAAATTAATGCTCCAGTAACTGGGATTAGAAAATGAAAAAAATTTTTAAAAAGGATAAACTTAAGAAATAGGATCAAATTTCTGAAATATGGATACCTGCTAAAACACTAAAGAGAGCTCAGGCAGGCACCTTTGTGTTTACACAAAGCCTCCTGTGCACCACAGGTGGACTGCAGATGGCAAGTGGGAAAGAAAAGAAAAACAACATGTGATAAAGCAATTTTTGTCTGGTTTTATTTTGCCAGCCTCATCCAAGAGTTCTCACTACTGGTTCTGCACTCAGGAATCACTCAACAAGATTCCATAACAAGAGGCTGGCTACTTGAAAAGCAAGAGCCTTAATCTCTGTACTATCTCTCTGGACCCAAGGAGATAAACTTTTATAAGGAGACTAGTAATTTCCGTGTAGAATCAAAGAGATATATACAAAGACAATGGGAATGACTTATAAAAATGCTTTCATTAAAAAATAAAACGCTGTAATGAGGCATATGGACTTGTTTCCCACACTAACACAACTTTGATAAACTTCTTGAGGACAGAAATTGATATATATTTCTATTGCACCTACTACTAAACAGTGCTTTGGATCAGATTATTCTCAAATAATATAGTTAATCATGAAGTTACTTTTGGGGTTCTAGATGATTTTACACATGAGGTTCAATGAGGTTAAGTATATAGTAGAAATCTAGAAACTTGGTGCCGGAGTGGTGAGGCAAGCAGTAAAGCGTCTGCCTTGCCCGAGCTAGCCTAGGATGGACTGTGGTTCAATCCCCCAGGGTCCCATATGGTCTCCCAAGTCAGAGGTATCTGAACATATAGCCAGGAGTAACCCCTGAGCATCACCAGGTGTGGCCCAAACCCCCCCCAAATAAAAATAAAAAATTAGAAATGTAATTCCTTTCATAGCTATCCACAAAAAACAGAAGAAAACAAAAAACAACAGGAAAAATAGTTATAAGAAATTTTATTAAAGACAGATATCCACAACATATAAAGAACTGAGCAAAAATAAGATAAATTCTCTGTATACAAAATACATAGTATAAGCAAGATCACCAGGTATATAGCATATATGTTCTATATCTATAGATGTTGTATAGCTAAAAAGTACATGTAAAATAACACATACCATCAAGAAATGAAAAGTTGAATCAGAGAATACCTATGAAACTGATCAAAATCTATAGCATTGGGGCCAGAGTGATAGCACAACAGCAGAATGTTTGTCTTGTACATGGCTAATCCAGCATCCCTGATGGTCTCCTAAGCCAGGAGTGATTTCTGAGCACAGAGCCAAGAGTAACTCCTGAGTGCTAAAGGGTATAGACCCAAAATAAGCAAACAAAAATTTAGATTATATATTGTTAATAATAATGCAAAGCAACAGATGTGTCCATTTATTGTTGGGATTGCAAAACACTGAAATTACTTTGTTGAACAATTTGACAGTTTCTTAGTTTCCACAAAGCTAAACATGATCATACAAATGATCTAGCAATTATTCTTGCCATTTGATAAATTTAGTTGATAATTATAACCACACAGAAGTCTGTATACATATCTTTATACAGTTTTCTTTGTAATTGCCAAAATTTAAGAGTGATCAAGATGTCCTTTAGTAAGTGAATGCATGCATTCAAATTTCTCACACTCAGTTTTCTTCTGGAAATCTATCTTCCTTTTATTTGTGAACATACAGGAAGTGCCCAAACATATCCACTTCTCATTGAACCACTCCAGAACTGCTCAAAGGACTTCATTGCCCATGGTGAGGAACACTGCTATAAATAAACCGTAGAATATTCGGGAGTAGAAAATTACTTCTTCCTAAAGAGAATTTTCAAGACATGAATCCATGATGGGGGAAATTTAAGTAAGCATTGTGTTTCTTTTGTGTTTTGGGGCCTGGTTACCAGTCATCAGGTCATAGTCTTGTCTGTATTCTCAGGGACAATATAGGCAGTATTCAAGAAACTACCTATTATGCTAGGGATTCAGTTAAGATAAATATCTTACTGTCCTATCACTCTTAAGTATGAAAATTAAAGTATAAAATCAAAGAAGTCAATCTAAAAAAGCTACATCCTATAATTATTCCAACTATAGACATTTTGGAAAATACAAAACTATGAAAATTTAACAAGACGAGTGATCAGGCATTCGTGAAGATAGAATGACTAGATAGAACACCACGGGTTTTTTGAATACAGAAACCACTTCGCAACATACCATAATGCAGATTTTAGACTTTGTGTGAAAATAATATATCATATTATTCATTTGTTATTTCTGAAAAACTGGGAGATTTCAGCTTCCCAGCAGTTTGTCTTCAATATTGTTCTGACCTGGAATGAATAGGTGAGCAGCAAAGATGTCATACAAGAAATAAATGGATTTATCAGAGAAAGAACATAAGACCAAAAGACTGAGCAGCCTCTTGAATTGAACTGAACCCATTATCTTGTACCTCACTGCTATCTTTTTTAGCCAAAGTTAGCAAAACAAAGATAATTCACCCAAGGGATGTAGAGGACATAGGTAAGGGTAATTGTGTTAATTAAATCTAGGTGGGTCTCTAAAAAATAATTAATTGAAGCTTCAGAACTAATGTTAGTTCTGTAAACTCCAGTGCTTTTTGTAAGAACATAAATGTCACTTCTTATGAAGTAGCCACACATACAAAAAAGAAAGAACCACTAGAATTTGAATGAATAAAGGAAAACCAGACTGGGCAGAGAGGATACCAATTAATAACATAGACAGTAGGTGATAAATGCAAGTCCCAAGGTTAGACCTTGACAATTAACCTCTACAAACTTCAATTTCTTCACCTCATTTTGTATTAGTTACTAACCTGATAGTGTTTTTGTAAATATTATAAGTGTTAAAAGTAATCAATATTTTATATTATGGGAGCATTATTTGAGCATGCTGAATATGAGAGAGAAATATCGAATATATCAGGAACAGTTGCATGTAAGTTTTTGAATTTCAAAGGTAACTGAGTGCATAATTTTGATTTGGGAGCTTCCAACTTATGCAGAGAACTCAAAAACCTTCTGGTAGTGAGAGAGATGGTCTAGCAGTGGTTCTCAAACTATGGCCCACGGGCCACATGCTGTATTTGTTTCTATTTTATTTCTTCGCTTCAAAATAAGATATATGCAGTGTGCATAGGAATTTGGTCATAGTTTTTGTTTTTACTATAGTCCAGTCTCCAAAGATCTGAGGGGCAGTGAACTGGCCCCCTGTTTAAAAAGTTTGAGGACCCCTGGTAGGGTGAATATAAAGAAGGTAAAAATTAATAGTTTTGAATATCAATACTTACCGAATGGAAATTAAAAGAGAACCTGAAAAATAAATTGACATGTTTCAGAAGTAAGAAGCATTATTTATGGAGATGAATGGCCAGTTTGGGGTACCAGCAACTTTGTGATGTGTCTCTACATTCCAGATTCATGCTTTCAGAGACAAATTTATGCTTCAAGAGACAAATGACTACTTATCAAAGATCTGCAAGTGTTTCTGACAAAGTAAAATCTCTGAATAATATATTTCCAAAAGTCAAGAGTCTCTTGAACTTTTAGGACCCGTGCTATGATTGGTACAGTTCTTAAAATACAAAATCTAGTCTTTGTTGTGAGCTAACACTGTTCATGACATCATTGGCAATGAAACTATTCAGGCATTAAAAAATGTAAAAATATATAGTTTTTTTCCTGATTTATAATTTCTTGCATCAGTAGACTATATAGTATGAATTACATAAAGTTTAGTCTGGTTTCATTAAAAGAGAATATCTATTAATATTATGGAGATAAGAAAACTTTAATCAAGGATGAGGTGTCTTAATATGCAAATGCAAACATGCAAGCAGTAATGTTATCTTCTGGACTGGGTTATGCTTTTAAAATAATAACTGTAATGCTCACAGCAACATTCTTCACTCATAAGGTATAGTTGTATTCCTACTTTCACCTCTTAAATAGAATTTAATTTTGGCTAAAAAAAAAGAACTAAATTAAAATCAAATAGTTGCATAACACATGATTCATATCTGATGGTCAGAAATAGCTAGCTGCTAAGAAACATCCAGCCAGTTAGTGGTCTGGTCTGACCTTTTGCTGAAATCTCACAACGTAACTAGATTTAATAATAAGCATAACAGCAGTGTTTCTGTTTTCAAAGGGAATCACTGATCTCTTTGTACCTATATGGATGATACTGGCAGTAATTCTGTTACAGATAACAGTCATTTGAAGAGCTTGCTTAGATGGGGTCATTCACATAGTTTTGCCATGCTGTCTCAATAGCACCTGGCTGGGATCAAAACCAGCTTTAGTTTATAGTAAAATGAGTGAAATGAGAAACAAAAAGTCAGAATCTCACCCCACTTGTTCTACTAACTCTGCTTTCCTAAGCCTGCAGTGTTCTGAAAACTACTCTGTCTGGCCTTGGAAATTACATTCAAATCCCTCTCTGAAAGTCCTCTGACAGTAACCAATCTCGTATGGCGAGGGCAGCTTGAGACTGTAAAAAGGAACATATAACGGTGATAGGTCTATTTAATATACTAGATGACATCTTAAAGTGGGATAATACATTTGGTTTCGAAAGCTACACTTCTCCCCAAAAGTCACCAGCAATGGTAAATTGGATGGGAGTGCATAAAAATTGAGTTTCTTGGACTGTTTCCATTGCTGGATACTAGTAAATTTTTCTCAATCTCCATTCATTTCCTGGCTTGCTCTTATTTCATTCATAGAAAAGAGTAAAAAATTAACAGCTGATTCATTTGCAATCCATTATGGCATTTATAATACTGCCATAACCACACAGAAAAGGTTTATTGTTAAGGATATGCTATATCCAGAGCCAAGCAACTTGTGGTGAATTATAATTTAAAAATTTGATATACAAAGTTTCTTGAAACTTATTCCACCCCTAAAAATCTCCACAAATATTAATTTTTTTCTTTGCTTCTAAGAATACCATTCGAAATATTGTAAGTCAAATAAGAGGAACCTCCTCTTCTTGTCACTTTGGGTTGAAAATATTTTTAACCAGTTCCTACTATTATAGAGAGCTATATATTTTGATGCTGACTGTTTCCTTTCTGAACTTATACTTTGATTCATAAATTTAAAAATTGACAAAACATTATAACTAGCCTTTCAAGAATTCCTATTTTAGGAACTGAGCACCAAAGAGAGAAAGATCAGTTGTTTCCATTTTAATAGGTATAAATATCCATGACAGTGAGGTGGGGAGAATAGATGTACTTTTTATGTCTTTTTAAATAATATGTCATCTTATTAATGATGATCTGAATAATTCAGCCTTTATGGAAGTAAAAAAGAAAGCCTATAGCTATGGTGTGTGTGTGTGTGTGTGTGTGTGTGTGTGTGTGTGTGTGTGTGTGTGTGTTGGGGACGGGGAAGATGTGTGTGGGTGGGTTATTATCACTACACTGTAGGAGAGAGCTCTGGCAGGTTAATTGCTGCAGCAAGATTAAATGAGGGTTTGCTGGTGATAGATATATAGAGATTAAAGTGAGTGAAGGAAATTGACTGACTATGTCTGTTACAGCACAAATACCTTCATGAGCCTCAGGTTTCTCAGAAAGATATGAGAAATAAATGTTCATTGTTCATTTCCTGTCTGCATAATACAAATAGCCTGGGGCTGAACATGGCGCCTGCAACAGAGGCTGAAAAAAATAAAAGGGATGAGAGGAAAATTTCAAATTAACATTATTAGAAACATTCTTCCCTGAAAGTACTGAAAATCAATTTCAACATAGTTTGCATTTTAATGAATTGCCAAAGAAATAAATCAGCTGTGTTTGAGGAATACTTGCCTGGCAATGATGTTTTCTTATCACATCTTGTCTTAACTGATAGCATTTAAAATTGAACTAGTGTTAATTGAAGGCGTGGGAAATTTAAGTGCCAGTGAATGAAATAAATATACCATAGCTGTGATGCAAAATTAGAAGTTTTTTTTCTATCTATACTATATCTAGCATTGTCTTTTAACTTTTATAGCTAACTGAAAAGTAATGGTACCAATATTAGAAATGATTGAAAGGCAAAGTAACTTTGTTGTCCAAGCTAAGCCACTGTGTTTCAATACCTTAATAGAAATAGAATATAAATACTGGGGTTTTGTGTGTGTGTGTGTGTGTGTGTGTGT
>PVKC010004037.1:19622-36950 GCA_004027635.1 Crocidura indochinensis | reverse complement strand
CTGAGAAGGGGGTTTGTCCCTCACAGGGGTGCCCAGAGCCTTTTTATCTGTCTCCTTGGGGCCATATGCTCACATGTCTGGGCCCTGAGGGAGGCCTGGAGCTCCCAGAAGATGGATTTCTTGCAAGAATCTTTTGTCGCCCCTCTGTGCTTTCTTCCTGCATTTGTAGGGCTGATGGGGAGTGAAGGGTGGTGGTTGGAGGGCATCTCTCCTACTGAGGTGGAGGATCTTGATCTTGTCCTAGTTCCTAGTTCTGGCTGGGAGTAGAGTGTGAAGAGATAGAATAGGGGTTAAGGCACTTGCCTTGCATGTGGCCAACCCAGATTTGATCTCCTGTTCTATACAGGCACTCCTGAACACAAAGTAAGCAATGAGACTTGCTGGGTGTGTCAGAAAGAAAAAGAGAGAAACAGATAAAGAAAGGAAAAGAGAAAATTAGATAAAAAGGAGAGAGAAGGAAAGGAAGAAAGCAGTCTACATATGGTTAGGACCCTGACTGAGAGAACTGGCCTTGGAGGGGCTGTCAGGGTGAAGACCAACTCAGAGCTTTTTAAGTCCAGGCTAGGCCCTTGAGCTAGTCCATTGAGCTATGCCTGTTTCTGCAGTTTGCTTACTGGGGAAAATAAGACCTGATCATAGAATCACTGTGAGGCAGGAATGAGACTGACTGTTCTACAGGCTGTCTTAGCTGTGAGCAAGATCTCAGGCAGACTCACCCTGTGACTCTGGAAAAGTCTTTTAAGGTTATTTTTTAAATTATTTAAGACTTTTATTAACAGGTACTTGCAGTTTGCTGACTTTTTTTTTTTAAATCAAGTTGTAAACTTTTTTTGTGTGTGTGTGTGGTTTTTCGGTCACACCCTGCAGTGCTCAGGGGTTACTCCTGGCTCCATGCTCAGAAATTACTCCTGGCAGGCACGGGGGACCATATGGGGCACCGGGATTCGAACCGATGACCTTTTGCATGAAAGGCAAACGCCTTACCTCCATGCTATCTCCCGGGCCCCGCAAACTTTTTTTTATTACAAATTAAATGTAAGGTACTTAAAAATCTCAACTTGACAGATATGAAACAATTTAAAAACCTTGAAAGGTGTATTGAGAAAAAACCAGACTTTTCTTTTTCTAAAAACACATTTGTCATTACCAAAAAACTTTTAAGAAATTCAAGTACAGTGTCGGAGTGATAGTACATCAAGTAAGGTGTTTGCCTAGCACAGAGCCAAGCTGTACTCAATCTCCGTCATTCCATATGGTCCCTCAAACCCCTCCAGGAGTAGTTCCTGGAGTGCAGAGCCAGGAATAACCCCTAAGTGTCAACAAGTGTGACCCCAAAAGACATAAAAGAGAAATGTAAATTCTCATGCTCTACTGTTTTTTTTGGGGGTGGAAACTATGTCATGAGGGGCCTCTTGGAACCTGAGTTGAGGTACTGTGGAATCCTGAAAGACTTGGGGATACAACCAGGCCCCTAACAGGCCCAGATACTGTGGGCACAACTCCAGGCTTCACTTAAATGTGTGGGTATCGATATTCTGGGGGTACTGGGCAGAGGGAAAGTTCTGGGAAATTCCCAAGATCAGGAGTGAGGGTGGGGGTGGGAAACATAGAGGGGGCTGAACAAGATAGTAAACTCAGGGCTCAATGCCCTCTCCAACCCCCCTGATCCCTTTGGTGCCTCTTTCTTCAGCCTGACACAAAGTCATCCATTCCCAAGCTTGGTCCCAAATCCAGCCTAACCCTTGCCACCCTCTTCTCTCTGTGTTGTTGACTGTCTAGCATGCATACATCATAGAAATCTTCTACTTGTTCACCTTCATGGGCCCAGGGATTCCCCAGACTTCAGGACGAGGCCCCTGGACCTAAGCAACAGTGGTGGAAGAGGGGGTGCTGCATTGGTCATCAATTGCTTTTATCTCATTCTCCCCCTGTTCCCCAAACCCTAAAGCAGAATGAGGAGGCTAAGGGTCCTCTTCCTCCAAAGTTCTTGGATTAAACTAGGGGGCCCCTGTTGCATAAGGGTGTAGGGACACCTTTCTGGATTGAATCCTCGCCCTGCAGCCCAAACCTTATTTTCTTGGGTTGAGTGACCTCTGCTGGTGAATGCCAGTGGTGCTAAAGGGACTTGGGTCCAGCTCAAGACCAAGGACAGGGGATGGCCCGACCATGCCCTAAAGTGAACACAGCCCTTCCTGTCTGGCCTTTTGAAGGAGTCCAGCCTTGGGTGAACAAAGGGGGCCCAGTGGGTTCTTATTAAGGAAGGTGCCCCCTCCACCCCAGGTTTCCTCCTGTTCCCTGTGTCCCTGTCGCTGGAGGTATCCGTGGGGAAAGCGACCACGATCTACGCGGTCAATGGCACCGAGATCCTGCTACCCTGCACCTTTACCAGCTGTGTCGGCTTTGAGAACCTTCGCTTCTGGTGGTCTTACAACAGCAGTGACACCTTCAAGAGAGTGAGCAGCGGGAGGGGACACAGTGCATGCCTCCCCTTTCCCTGCTTCATTGTCCTACCTGTGCAATCCTCTCTGCACTCACCCCACCCTGCAGCTTCCAGAACCTGTTTTGTTTTCTCCAGAAACCCCCAGAGCTGATCTTAAAGTGCTCAGGGAGGAGTTTAGAGGCTGTTGCTGGGCTTAGAGATCTGTTTGTATTCTTGGACAGAATCTCTCTTTGCATGGAAGAAATACTGCAAAGTTGGAGGGATCCAGGGAAAAGGAGTGATTGTATTTAATCAAGAAGAGGAGAACCGTGGGGGTGACTCCAAGGTCAAATGCATGCAGGAAGCCTTGGGTTTCATCCTGGGCATCCCCAAAAAGAAAAGGCATAGCGAGGCAAGTTTTGAGGATTGGACTGGACACTGTAGGTGGGAAAAATGGATAGAAAAGGGGCTGGAGAGACAGTACCAAGGGGAAGGTACTGGCTTGCACCCAGAAAACCTGTGTTCAATATTCACACTACATACATACATATATGCATACATGTGCGCAGGTTTCCTGAGCACTATCAGCAGTGATTCCTGAGTACAACCAGGAGTAAGCCCCGAGCACATGGGAAGTAGTCCAATTTCCCTTTCCCAGAAGGAAAAGACACCCCAGAGGAAGAAGATGGGGTTGGGGAGCTGACAGGGTTGGTCAGGCAGGTAGCCAGGTGTGTCTGTGAGCACTCATTCTGCAATCCCCTAGCCCACATCCCCCCCAATGTATTATGATATAATGAAGTCTCAAAGACAGTGCTCTGGGGTGTGTCAGAGTGGGGTGGGTGATTGAGACAGCATGATGGCATTTGTAGGAGACTTAATGTAAAAAAAAAAGTAATAGGAGAGGGTGCTGCATGCCAGGGTGCCCTTAGTGGAAGAACAGGGGTTCAGCAAGAAGATAGCTAAAATCAGGCAGGACAACCAGAAAGTGAAAGTGCAAAAAGGGAGGTTGCACAGGGCTGTCACTCTTGTCTGCCCAGCTCATCGATGGCACTGTGAAGAATGAGAAGAGTGACCCCAAGGTGACGTTTAAGGCGGATGACCGAATCACTCTGGAAGGTTCCACCAAGAAGATAAACAACATCTCCATCCTGCTAAGGGACCTGGAGTTCACCGACACGGGCAAATACACTTGCCATGCCAAGAACCCCAGAGAGTACTTCCTGGAGCACCAGGCTACCATCTTCCTGCAGGTCGTCGACAAACGTAGGCAGGGGGTGGGTGGTGCTAGGGAAGGAAGGGCCAGGGCAGGGGGCTTGGCACACGCTGGCAAAGGGCTTTAGGAGCTAGAGCTATAGTATAGTGGGAAAGGTGCTTGCCTTTTCTGTGGTGGACCTGGGTTTGATCCTTGGCATCCCCATCCCATCAGGAGTCATTCCTGAATGCAGATCCAGGAGTAAGCCCTGAGCACCATGAATGTGGACCCCCCCCAGAACAACCTTTTTAAAAGGTTATTGGTAGTGCTGAGGATGGGCTTGGGAGCCTTCCACAGGTGTTCTGAACGACCTACCACAGATGATATATCTGACTCCAAGAGGTTGCTGGGACTGGAGCAATAATACAGTGGATAGGGCGTTTGCCTTGCAGGTGGCCCACTGGAGTCTGATCCCCAGCATCCCATATGCTCCTCCAAGTCTGCCAGGAGTGATTCCTGAGCATAGAGACAAAAGTAACCCCTGAGAGCCAGTGGGTGTGATCAAAACAAAATAAAGTCATGGGGGCTGGAGACATATGTGGAAATTTCTGGTGATGTAACCTGGAGTATTGACTAACAGGGTTCCTCATCCCTCAGGTGGCAAGAAAAACTCTGATGTGCTGGTTACTATGCATGCCTGAGCTGTCAGTAAATGCCTCAGTGTCTCGTATGTGAGTCCAGAGCAATGATAGGCAATTCTTCAAAGAACTGACGTTCAGAAGTTAGAGAGACAGGACAGGGAGAAGGAGCTGACCTTGCATGCAGCTGACCAGGGTTTGAACCTGACTAAAACTGCATGTAGTTCATCAGAATGGCTGGAGTGATCCTTGAGCACAGAGCCAGGAGTAAGTCCTGAGCACCTTGAATGTGGCCCCAGCCCCTTTTGGTGATCTCCACCTCCACAAAAAGAACTGTTCTTAGTGATAGTACAGTGAGGAGGGTGTTTGCCTTGCATGTGGCTGACTTAGGTTTGAACCCCTGCATCCCATAGCCTTCTATCCCCAGAACCTTGAGGAGAAATTCCTGAATGCAGAGCCTGGATTTATCCCCGAGCACCGCCAAATATGCCTCTCCCACAAAGAACTGTCCAGATTAGGGTAGGGCAAAGATGGGCAAAGCAGAAAACTCATGCATGAACTAGGGGCACGTCAGGCAGTGATAAGGAGAATGAAAAGAACAAGGTTCTGGTTAGGATGAAGCACAAAGGACTGGACTACAGCAGGGTGTTTGATTCCTGGCACCACTGCAAGTAACCCTAAAGCACTGTACTGGGAATAACACCTGAGTACTGGTAGGTGTGCTTCCCCTAAAAAAAAAATGGTCTCTGAAGCCTGACTTCTACTGAGGGGTGGCATCTGCCTCTAGCCACTAGGTAGCTATTGAGGAGGGTGTGTCATAGGTGTGGGGGCTGGAGGCAGTGTCACGCCCTGATGCCAAAGCACTCAGTTCTGGGTGAGTCCAGCTGCCCTGTCTCCCCACCACCCCACTTTTCTCTTCCTGCCCCACCTCACAGTGGAAGAAGTGGACAACACGGTGACTCTCATCATCCTGGCTGCTGTGGGGGGCTTCATCGGGCTCCTCGTCTTCATCCTTCTGGTCAAGAAGCTCATCGCTTTCATCATCAAGAAGACTCAGGAGAAGAAGTGAGTTGACTCCCCAGCATGTTCCAGCTCCCCCCAAGTTCTCCTTGTTGGGGTTTCCGGTACCCTTGTAGCATAGGCGGTGCCCCTCTGGCTCTCTTCCACCCCGTCTTCCTAATCACCCCCTCCTCCGTCCTCCCACAGGTACAACCTTAGTGGACCCGCAGCCCTCTGACAAAAGGCAGTCCCCTGTTCCTTCCCTCCCCTTAGTTTTCTGCCCATCGGGACCTCCCAGTGAACTTTGGTCCAAGAAAACTGGAGTCTGTGGGTACTGGAGAGGAATTTGGGGAGCGTCTTCTTACATCAGGACCAGAGACCCCAAATGTTGGAAAGATCTTGAAAGAGGCCAGGAGCATAGAGCTGGATTCATTTTTTTCTCTCTTTTTATTTTTTTTGTGGGGTGGGGGTCTATCCCAAACACTTTTTGCTCAGGAGACCTGGGGTCCCCACCAGTCGATTCTCCATCAATGGGATCATGGGTCAATTTAGGAGCTTGTGGGTACAATGTTGCTCAGGCCCTGCAGTGCTGGGGAAACCTGTCTCCCTGGCTGTGCTGGGGGGCATCCAGGGCTACACTATTTGGTGCTTAGGGGTTCTCCAGAGCTGCACACAGCAATGCTCAGGGGACCAGGAATGTTGTACCAGGAATGAAACCTGAGTTTAGTATATGCTAGGCATGTATCCTACCTGCTGTGCCATCTCTTAGCATGCTCTCTCTCTTTCTCTGTCTCTCTCTGTCTCTCTCTGTCTCTCTCTGTCTCTGTCTCTCTCTCTCTCTCTCTCTCTCCCTCTCCCTCTTATTTCTGAGCCATATCCACGATGCTCAGTAGTCACTCTTTTTTGTTTGTTATTTGTTTGGTTTTTGGTTCTTCCTAGGTTAGTGTGTGCAAACACCCTTCTGCTTGCACCACGGCTCTGGCCCCTGCTTTTATTTATTTATTTATTTTTGGCCATACCCGGAGGCACTCAGGGGTTACTCCTGTCTGAGCTCAGAAATCACTCTTGGCTCAGGGGACCATATGGGTTGCCGGGGGATCAAACCCGCATCCGTCCTGGGTCAGCCTTGTGCAAGGCAAATGCCCTACCGCTGTGCTACCACTCCAACCCTCAGTCACTTTTGGCTCTGCACTTGGTAATCATTCCTGGTGGGATTCGGGGTACCATATCTGGTGCCAGGGATTGAACAGGGTCTGCAGAAATTATTTTTTCCTTTTCCTTTCTATTTTTGGGGTCTTATTTATTTTTGGCACACTTGGCTGTGCTCAGGGACCACTCCTAGTGGACTCAGGAGACCATATGGGATGCCAGATATTGAATCTGGGTTGGCCTATATACAAGGCAAGTGCCTTATCCTCTGTACTCTCTCTGACCCTCATTTTTCTTTTTATTGACCAATTTGGCTGTGAACAGTAAAAAAAAAATGGGGAACACATAGTTCAACCTATAGTTTAAAAGCACTAGAAAACCCAATGCTGGGGGTGAGGATTGGTTACTGTGGATCACAGGAAGCTGGATGCTCGGACAGACCATTTGGAGACAGCTGATGACAATAATCATTCCTCTCTCTACTGCTGGACCTATGAGACTCTGTCAGGCATTTTCGTGTCCAATCCACATGTTCTACAACACACTTGAGCCAAGTGATGATCAGAGAGACTGTGTGATGTGCATCGGACCCCTCCTGTAAGGGAGGATGGCTGCCAGCTTATTTGACTTCAATGTTTAAACCTTACTGACTTAGTGGGCACTGAGAGAAAGAGCCTTTCCTTCGTCCATGCAACTGCTCTCTAAATCCTATGGGCTCTGGGCCACTGGCATCCTCTACTGGACTCTGGGTTTTGGCAAGGGACATGAATTCTGCCACTTAATTGGCAGACTTGGCTATAGGAGATGCATGTATGCAAGGCAGAGCACCACCAGCCAACAGCTACAGTAGAATGTGTGTGTGTGATGGGGGTTCATTGGGGATTTAGAAGTAGGTAAATGCCAAGCAGGGACCAAAGAAACATGTGGTAGGTCTGGCAAGAGGGACAGTGACAGAATGGCCGCCTGCTGGCTCCTGGAGACCAGGAGGGCAGGGCACCCTGGGCACTGTGCAGAAGCCTAATATTCTTAACCTGGACCAAGCCCAGTATGAGGTCATCACAGGATGATGCTTCAGGAGAGGTGGCTTTGTGCTCCTTCAAACTTTATCCCCTTCCATCTGTGTCTGTCCCACAAACCTTGATGCCAGCCCATTAGCTTGCTGGGGCTCTCTGCTCACTCTGGGCTCTGCATGTTGGGCTGGTCTACCCTGGGCGAACTAGGTGGCATCACCATCTGTTCTGGCACCTGCACTTCCTGCCACCTGGAGCTGCCGATCTTTCTGGGTACTTTGCACGCGCCAGGTAATGTTCCAAGTGGAGGGGCTCGCCCCAGAAGTCCACCTTCTCTGCTAGGGACAGTGGAGGGAGCATCGAGGTGGGGAAGAGCCATCTACTAGGCTGGGGAAGAGAGGGACAGGCTTAGGCACCTGTTCCTCCCATCCTCACCCTTGTCCCCACTTCTCTCACAGGAAGGAGTGCCTGGTGAGTTCCTCAGGCAACGACAACACGGAGAATGGGGTGCCGGGCTCCAAGGCGGAGGAGAAGCCACCCACCAAAGTGTGAGCCCCTGCAGGGGGCCGTGAAACAAGGCTTTGAGCCCTGTTGTGCCGCTCCCCAGCCCCCCACCCCACGCCCTGAGACATCGCTGCTTGGCTCGAACTGTAGAACTTACCAGTGGGGACAAGTGGTCTCCTGCCTGGTTCCTCACCCCCCTTCCCAGCCAGGGCTCCCCAGGACAAGGGCTGGTTAGGGGAAGGGGGATGGGGGAAGACTCAGGAAGAGGAAGGAGGGGTCAACTCCCCCTCACACCTGAGTCCAAGGGGTTATCTTCAGTCTCTCCAATCCTCCAGAGCAAAGCCTTGGTTTCCCTCCAGATTTCACTGCAAAAGAGACTTCGGTGAGGGCTCTCCCAAGAGCTGAATGGTGTTGGGAGAAGAAACAAAGTTGGGGTGTGGTAGACTGAAGAGACTGCAGAGGATAGGGGTGACTTTTGGGGGACCCCTGAGCAGGCAACCTCAATAGGGGCTTACCTCTATACCCCTCTACTGAGGAATTGTTCTCTAACTATCCTCAGTTAGTCTTGGGGTGTTCTGGCTCCCCTACCCAGCCCTTTTGATTTCTGGGTTCCTGTGGTGCTCATAAAGTGGCCCTTCAGTCTTCCAAGAGCACCTTTGCCAGCGCTTCTCCCCCGGGGTTCAGGGCACCCCAGCTCTGCCAAGGCCCCCCTTCTGTGCCTCCTCTCCGTGGCCTGCTGTGCCCCTACCCATAGGCCCCCTCCTCCCTGCAGGCTCAGGGCTACCCTTTGCCTTAGGGAGAAGTCCTTGGTTTGGGGGCTGCTTCCTGCCAGTTCCTTTGGCACTCCAAGGTTGGAAGGAGCTGGCAGGTGGCCCTTAAGTTTCTTTTGCTTTTCCATGACCCATTCTGCACACCCCCTGTGGGTGTGGGTGTGTGTGGGTGTGGATGTGGGTGTGGAGGGCTAGACCGTGCCTTAGCCCCCCATTCCCAGCTCCAACTCATTCCCCAGGCGTTTTCCTCAGTTCAATGCTTGGGGATCCCAAGAAGGGTCCCCAGCTGCCCGGCCGGAAGTGAGCAGGGAATGAATCAGAGAACCGGGGTTGTAACACTGGGCCCTGTAGTCAGGCCTGGGCCAGGGAGGCAGCTGTGGGGGTCTTCCCATCTCTCCCTCTCTGAGACAAACCAACCTCTGGGCTCTGGGTCCCGGCACATATGAGGAGCCACGTTTCCCAGAGTCTTGGGACAATCTTAGGGCACATCTGCCAGTGTCCCAGAGGAGATGGGTTGGACTGAGGGAGCCAGGCTCCCAAACCTGACTGCTGCTTTATTTGCACCCTCACTGTCCCCCATCCCTCCTGGCCTATATCCCAGGGAGGGTCCAGATATTCCTGGCTGGGGGAACAGATAGATCAGAGCCGCTGACCCCTGCAGGCCTTTCTTGCTTGTCCCACAGTACCTGTGGGACACATTGGCAGGTATCCCCAGAGACCCCAAGCTGCAGAGTGGGCATAAGAGAGTCTCTACCCCTGGGTCAACAGACAGGTTGGCCACACCCCTCTCTGGCCTCTGCTTTTCCATCTGTAAAATGAGTGTAAACTAAGCTACCTCACACGACTGGGGTGAGGTGTGATGAGTTCTCAGGGAGAGATCTAGGGGTCCAGATTGTGTGTGTATGGGGCTCACCAGTCCTGCCCTCAGCTCTGTCTCCTCTCTCTCTCTCTCTCTCTCTCTCTCTCTCCATTCTACTCCTTTGGAATTATCTTCGTCCCTTTTTATTTGCATTGTCAGGGATAGAACCCAGGATCTTGCGCACACAGGGCCTTGCACACTCAAGGCCCTAGTCACCATCAGCTCCATTCCAGTTTTTCAAACGTGAGACCCCTTTGGCTTGGAAGCTCAAGGCTTCTCTTTGGCTTTTCTTGGGTGATTTGCAATCCGGTGGGAGTGGGGCTATTTCTGATGACTCCATTGCTTGAGGGTAAAATTGGCATTTTGTGAAGGGGGGTTAGGAATGCTCCACATTCCTAGTGCTTGCCCCACAGCCAAGAACCATCCTGCCTCTCAGGGCCGATATCCTTGGAAGTCCCAGGTGCAGGCAGCCATGCTGACTGTGACATCTGGGAGCCTCTTTGAGTCCCTTTTCTGGAAAGAGATCAGGCCTGGCATTCCTCCTGGAGCTGGCCAAATAGAGGGGAAGCCAGAAGAAAAGGGGAGGATGCAGGTAGGTCTGGGAGAGGGCTGCTGTATGCTGGAAAGAAATGTGAGGAGGTACATGCAATAGCTGCAGGTGTCTAAAGATGGGGAGACATCTGGCTTGGGAACCAGACTTGTTGACCTGGACTTGACTTTCGGAGGCTCCTGGTAGCTGGGAAGGGATGAGAGACCGAGGGAAGAAGCTGGTTCACTCGGGGCTCCATGATTCCATGCCACACGGTTACTGACAGCAGCCACCATCATGAGGGGACCCTGACAGTTTGTAGCACTTTAGTATGTTCCCCCACAGGTTGGAGCCCCCATCCCTCTACCTCCCGCCTTAACCTCTACCCTGAGATATGACGCTTTTTGACTATCTTATGCATGGTTTCTCCTTCTGGCTGGGATGACAATACTCATAGTCAACTATTCTATATAACTCTAGATAAAAGCGATGCAGGGGCCAGAGCCATAGTACAGCAAGGAGGGCATTTGCCTTGCATGCAGCCGACCTAGGTGCAATTCCTAGCACCCTCATATGGTCCTCTGAGCCTGCCAGGAGTGATCCCTGAGCACAGAGCCAGGAGTAAGCCCTGAGTGCTGCTAGGTATGACCAAATACAAACAAACAATGATGCAGCTGGGGTGGGGAGGGGGGCTTGAGAGGCCTCAGATCCAAATGATGCAGTGTGGTGCCTCTGGGAGGTACAGTCAGGGGCACCCCCAGCCCAGCCTGGTGTTCAAGCACAGAATGGGTGCGAGGGGCAGTCTTGCCTTTATAACCCGTTTTGCATTGTAGACTTTTACTTAGCTTTTGCCTTGGATGAAATAAACACTATGTTTAATAGAAACAATTTGGGGTTTCCCTTTTGGGTTCGTGGGGCTTCGGGGGCCAAGTTTATGCCTTAATAGCTGTTATTAAATCCCTTCCTTTGGGGGCGTCTGTCTCATCCCTGCTGAGGAGGGTTCACAAGTATGAATGGGGGGATGATTGGTTTCTCTGAAGTGGCTGGGAAGGTGACCCCTTAATAATGAGTCATTGCTGGGGATTTCTATACTGTGGAGCTTAGTCAAGATCCTGGGACCCCGGAGAACCTCACTGTACCCCACCTCCATTTGCATCTGAACAAAAAGAGGACATCAGGGACCAGAGAGATAGTACAGCAGGTAGGACATTTGTCTTGCATGCGGCCAACCCAAGTTCAGTCTCTGGCATCCCATAGGACCCCCTGAGCACCATAAGGGGTAATTCCTGAGTGCAGAGCCAGGAGTAACCCCTGAGTTCCACTGGCCAAAGATCTCCTCTCCCCCAACAAAAGAAAAAGGCAACAGACAGTCTTAGCAACCCTGGTATAGATGAGGCTGATAGTTTCTTGGCAACTATTCATTCAGTTCTTTCTTCCTCTCTCTCTCTCTCTCTCTCTCTCTCTCTCTCAGGGCCACACAACACACTTTTAGGAAGTCTGCTGCAAGTAGTGTTCTGGGGACCATGTGACATTAGGTACCTAATTCCCAGGTTCCCACATGCAATCTAGATGCCCTAGCCCCTATTCAGCTCTTTTTTTCATCATCAGTTGGCACTTAGATATGGCACCTGTTTAATAGCTGTGGCCCCACCTGGGCCACATTGTCCCCCAACCCCAGGAAGGACAGTAGCTCATATAGCTCACATCCCACTAGGCTCACTCCTGCAGAAAGGAGGACACGGCCAGACCCACCCTCCTCCAGGCCTGCCCCAGCTTGCCCCAACTCTCCGCAGTCTTTACTTCCATCCAGCATAGCCGCCAAGTTCCTTCTCTAGGTTAGCCACATTTTTCGAGCTCCTGAGCTTAAGGCTGCCTGGTTCAGGGGGCTGGGTGTCCCCCACCTCATTGTGGTGCTTCAGCCCTGGGGTGGTGGGGCTGGGCTGCCCACTCATTCCAGGGTGCCAGTGGGCTGTGAAGTCTCTTAAAGAATCTTGTGCTGTGTTAAGGAATCCTGATGGGCCGTTGCACAGAGACGGGCCATGACAGCTCTTGCTTTGTGTGCAGTGCTGGTGGGACCTCCAGATGGCCAGGCCAGGGGGAAGCTGTGCCCAGCATTGCCAAGAGTGGCCTCACGGTGCAGACTAGAATGAAAGAGAATGGAGGGAAGAGAAAATTGGAGGCTGGAACCTGTGGAGACCACATCTCCTTCCTTCCTGCTCTTTGCCTCTCTGTCTCTAGGTCTTAGGGAAGCCTCAGCAGTTTGCCTACCTACTTCTTTGCAGTCTGTTTCCTGAAAAGTATTTGATCATCTCATTGTGCTGGGCCAGAAAATGGGGGGGAAAAGGATCGGTGGAGAGTATCCCAAATCCTTGCTTTGAGTGAGAATCAATGATCTTAGGAATTTTGTTTTTGTTTTGGGGTCATACCTGGTGGTGTTCAGGGTTACTCCTGGTTATGCATTCATAAATCACTCCTGGCAGACTCGTGGGATACTGGGAATCGAACCTAGTAGGCCACAGGCAAGTATTTACTTCCATCTGCTATGCTATCTCTCGAGCCTTGATCTTAGGAATTTTTAGCTTTTATTTTTGTTATAGGCACCCCCTCATCCCCTCACCTCACCTCACCATGGTAGTATTTGGGAGTTAGCTTAGCAGTACTATGTGTATGGGGGTGGCATGAGGAACTAGGGGATCAAACCCTAAACCTGTTACATTCTAGGAATGACACCACCATTCAAGCTATCTCCTGTCTGGAATTTAGGGGTGAATTCTGCCTAGTTATCACATAGTTCTGAGAGAGAGAAGGATTTGGACCCAGAAGGAGTTGTGTCAGGGATCATATGTGAGCTGATGGTGGTGGGATGGCTGTGCTCACCTTCCGGACACTGTAGATCCAATCAAGAAAAGATGTCACCTTGGTATACACTCCAGGGGTGCTTGGCCCCCCACAGCCATGGCCCCAGCTTACAATACCAACCACTTGCCATCGGCTAGAGTGATACATCAGGGGTCCACCGCTGTCACCCTGAGAAAGACCAGAGAAAGGGGTTGCTGGGAGAAGGGTCGGTGGAAGGATGTTCTTCTCTCTACCCCCTCCCTGCAAGCCCCCCTCCAGCCCTGCACACCCTCTTCTGTCTATCCCCCACTTCCCCAGTCTCGATGGCCCTTTTCTTTGGGGGCAGGGAAGGTTAAGAGCAGAGCTTCTATCTGAAGCTTTGTGACCACATATGTAAGCATGGAGCAATGCTTGGAAGTCTCGGAGCAATGCCTGGAATTGAATGTCTGAATATACTGTGCATTTCTAACACATTTAAGAAGGCCTATTTCTAGCCAGACCCCAGTCTAGATAACTACGTTTCAATCAAACACAAGATCCACCAGCCCTGTCCTCAGGGAGCTTGGATGAAATGGGGAAGAGAAGAGAGAGTGCTAATAAGAGAGGCCACTACAGAGACCAGGAAACATTGGGTGGTGAGTGGAAAGTACTTCGTCTGGGTTTCTTTTTAATCCAGCGCCAATAACCCCTTGGTTTCCTTTCCAATGTTCTACAGTGTTTCTGGGGGCACATCCTACCTCACCCCTTTGAATGTCCTGAAGTTCCCTGAAGACACTGCCCTCAAAGCCCAGCATATAGCTAGCACTTAAAAGATGCCTGAGGTATGCCTTGTGAGCACAGGAAGTTAATGACTGAGAAAGGGGGCAGGCTGGTTGAGGGTTTTGGATTAAAGTGGCTCAGGAGATCCTCTGGGGATGTAGGAAGTGAGAATAGATGAGGAGCAGGACCACATGGATGAGGGGAAGTTTCTTTTCTTTTTTTTTTTTTTTGGTTTTTGGGCCACACCCAGTGACGCTCAGGGGTTACTCCTGGCTATGCGCTCAGAAGTCGCCCCTGGCCTGGGGGACCATATGGGGCACGGGGGATCGAACCTCGGTCCGTCCAAGGCTAGCGCGGTAAGGCAGGCACCTTACCTTCAGCGCCACCACCCGGCCCCTTAGGGGAAGTTTCTTGGTTCAGCTACTGGAGGATGGTTTCAGGAAAAAGAGGCCCAGGATTTCTGTGTTTAGGGGCTCACTTTCTTGAGGATTAGGGAAGTTAGAATATGGAGGATGATATAATTTTTGTATGAAAAATACACATTTGAAATCTTTCTGCTAGTCTCCATGCATGCATTCATCCATTCATCAATCCATCCACTGACCTCCATCCATTTGCCCCTCCATCCATTCACCAACCCACTTGCCTGCCAATTGATCCATTCATTCATCCCTCAATCCATCCACCAACACACCCTTTTATCCAACCATCTATCCATCCATCCACCAACCCACCCAACCACACTTCCATCCATACATACATCATCCATCTATCCATCCATCCATTTATATACACACCCACTCAGTCACTAACTCATCCATTCAGCCCTCCCATTTATCCATCCACTCACCCACCAACCCATCCATCTACCCACCCACCCACCAAATCCAACCATCCATATATCCACCCAACCACCTCATCCACCCACCTACCCCTCATCCATCCATCTATACATCCATCCATCACCCATCTCTCATTCCCCATGCATATATTCATCCATCCACCTATCTTTACATCCTCCCATCCACTCATACTTGTGTCTATTCTTATGTCTTTGTCTAACTAGAGACTCATCCCTCTCTCCATTCCTTTCTTCACCTTCTTTCTCACAGTGAATGGTAACCAAATGTATTCTCTGTATAGGACATCCAGCCTCAGGACTTTTTTTTATCTATCTACACACAACATCCCTAGTAATAGAATTCTCTAAGGATCCATGCATGTCCCACCTGGCAGGTGTCCACGCCGCCCTCCAGGATGCCCGCACACAGCATCTTTTCAGTCACTTCCCCCTGATATGCATCCTCGGCATTGCATCGTGTGCTATCAATCACCTTGATTGACGCCTGCAGCAATGAGTCAGACATCTTCCCTAGGAGATGGAAAAACAGTCAAAAGTTCATTCTTGCTCATTTGCCCCAGCCCGCAAAACTTTTCCTGTGCTTGGTCCTTTGGGATATGGGTTTTCTGAAGAACGATTCTCCTCCCCTCACCCCGAAGAGCTGTTCCCTCAGTCTGTAGACCTAAGCCCAGGCCTTACCTCCATCTTGCTCTGTAAAGCCCCATCCAATGACCCAGAGAGGGGTGCCTGGCATGAGCTCTTCATCAAAGAAAGGCAGACAGATGGGCCTAACTGTGCCTGCCAGGATAGAGGGAATAGGGTCAGGAGGGCCTGAAAGCACCCCCCTAAAGAGTTGGCCCCAGGGAGCCTGAAACATCACAAGAAAAACAGGTACTCAGCAGGGAAATGGTTCAAAGGGCTGGAGAATATGTGTATAGTCTGGGGTCTTGAGTTTGATGCCCAGCATCACATAGTTTTCTCAGCACCATCAGGAATGGCCTCAAATATCAGTAGAGAAAATGTAAGTAAAAAATATACAAATATATAGTAGTCTAATGTGCCTCAGGTAGAGATCTGCCCAAATAAAGGGAGGAGGTGGGAGAGTTCTGGTATAAAAATGATCCTCAGGAGTAGGGCTTTTGTTTGCCCTGCACACAACTGACCCAGATTAGATCTTCAGTATCCCATAGGTTCCCCTGAGCTCTCCAGGAGTAATTTCTGTACGTAGAGTCAGGAATAACTCCTGAGCACTGGCAGGTGTGGCCTATAAACCAAAAAAGAGAAGTTTCCCAAATGTATATGAGAGCGGCATTCTCTTCCTCAGTGTCCCATGGAACCAACACTCAGAAATGCAGAGTTCAGAACTTCTTGATAAAGCATCAATCAACTGACAGTGCTGGGCAGAGGCCCTGGACTCTTCTGAGGCAAGGAGATCCTGATTGGCAAATGGTTAATGGTGAACTGCTTGTCTTGGGGTTAGGGAGAGAGTCCAAAGGGCTGGAGCACAGATGGGAGTGCCCAGGCCCAGTTCCTAGCACCATCTATTCCCTGAGCACTGTGCCAGGAGTTGAACCTATACACCACTTGGAAAAGTACAGCCACCTAAAAAATATGGGCAACAGTGAATCATTTCCCCCACCCACCCATAGCAAGAAAAGAGCAAATAAGGGCACAGGGGGACTGAGGTGCAATTGCTTAACCTGAACAATTGCTGAGGTGTTCTAGAAAGAAACAAGGTGAGGGCCCGGGAGATAGCATGGAGGTAAGGCGTTTGCCTTTCATGCAAAAGGTCATCGGTTCGAATTCCGGTGCCCCATATGGTCCCCCGTGCCTGCCAGGAGCAATTTCTGAGCATGGAGCCAGAAGTAATCCCTGAGCGCTGCCGGGTGTGACCCAAAAACCAAAAAAAAAAAGAAACAAGGTGAGTGGTCATAGAATATGGGGGTACGGAGGGGAGCTGAACTTGACTCTCCCGTGGCTCACCAGAGAATATGAGGGGCAACTGCAGCTTCACAAGAGCAATGTCTTTTTCCTTGGGGTTCGAGGCATTGTGTGGGATGACGAGGATCTTGGACACTGGCAGGGAGGGAAAGTTGCCCAGCTGGTCTGAGCCGGCCCGAACCTTCCAGTTGGACACATCGAGATGCTTCCTGGAGGAACAGACAGTGAGGTTGAGGCCTGAACCATGCATGAGGATACCTGGCCCAAATCAGGGTCTCCCAGAGCTCTGAGAATCAGGAGGATTTGGATGACCACACCCATGACACCCATACCCAATTCTCAGACAATATCATCTGCTTCCTCCTGTGAATACATGGAATACTCCCAGTAGGAGCACTAGGAAGGGGCTACTCTGGTGCTCTCTGCTATCTTACCCCTATGCCAACCATTTGTGCCATCTTGTGTGTGTCCTTGTGTTTCTTCCTCCCAAAGCCAGGCACAGTTCTGTGTGCAGAGAAGGTTTTCCAGGAAAGGATTATTGCTTTTGGTCAGATTCCCAGAAAAGATTAGGAGTTGCTGGCTAAGATTGTGAGTTCCTCTAAGGCAAGGGCTGGATTCCTGCAGGGGGGTTGGGGAGAGGGCCCCTTCACAGATGCTGCTGAACGAATGAAGATGTTGAATGCATGGAAGTCAGATATGTGTCTAGGTACAGGAGAAGAATACAGGGGCTAACAAACTTGCCTTGCTAGGTGCTGACCCTGGATTGATCCCTTGCACTACATATGATCCCCTGAGCATTGCCAGGGTGTAGATCCAGCAACATTAGGGTGGCCTGGGTCATCCATGGCACCACAGGCTCCTTACATTGAACCACAGGCAT